>OX463844.1:7320434-7403660 GCA_949825065.1 Odontocerum albicorne
ACCCAGCCTCCTCTCTTCATCGAAATATGAGTCCGTATCCCACAACAGACTGCAAGACTTCATTCCCATTCTGGAGCACTGGTGCACCAAATGGAAGATCAAAATAAATCCCACCAAAAGCACAGCAGTCCGCTTCTCACGCAGATACATCAAACCCATCAGAACTCTTAAACTCTTCGGCCAGAGCGTCCCATGGTCAAAACACGTAAAATACCTAGGCCTCACATTAGACAGTAGACTCTCGTGGCATAAACACGCCCTCAATATCAAATCAAAAGCTCACGGAACACTCAAATCATTATTTCCCTTGATCAGTAAATACAGCAAACTTAGCACGCGCACTAAACTCCACCTATATAAAGCGATCGTCAGACCGCAACTGACATACGCCCTTCCGGTCTGGGGCCACGCGAAGAAAACAACGCTACATCACATTCAGATCATTCAAAACAAAGCCCTCCGCATAATTTTAAAAGCACCCTACATCGTCCGTAATTCAAGACTCCACGCAGATACCAAACTACATACTATCCCCGAACATATGCGCGCTCTGGCCGAAAGGTTCTACAGCTCTATATCCCGTCATCCCAACCCAGTCATAAAAGCCTTAGATAACTACAACGCGAACACCAGTTACAGACACACTCGTCCGAAATCAATATTGCGAAACATCCCCCCGACCCCCCCCTCTTTAACTCTAATCATCCCCCCAAATGACCCCCCGATTGTCACTCTGAACACCCCATCATCGATAATTTCTCCGGCAGACAGTTTACCCCCATAGGCAACCGCATTTCTCACCTTCAATAAACATTTTCTACACCTTAATATATTTATAAAAGTCACACACATTTCTCCACTCATTTACTTATCTACATATACTATATTCATTCTTATAATTTATTCACAATTCATTTTTTCATTTTTTTTTTTTTTTTTTTTTTTTTTTTTTCACCCATTCAATATAAAACAGTGTGTGACGACACAAATTTATGTATATTTGTATTTAATATTATGTATATATCATCATATTTATATATGTATTTAATCGTTTATAATTTCTCATAATCATTCATAAAATCAAAACAATTACCACAAACCTATCCTTTCCCGATTCCCAAAAAGATCCAAAAAATTTCCAATAAATATCTTAACAGTCAGAACTTATCCGATGAAGGAGTAAGGTGTCCTACCATCGGACCGAAACTCCGAACAAGCTATCCATCACTTGTAGTACCCAGCCTCCATTCACAGGCAATAAGATGAATCTATATATCCAGCCTCCATTCACAAGCAATAAATTGGATATATATACCCAGCCCCCAATCACAGGTCAAAATATAAATCTATCATATTATATGGTATACCCAGCCCCCATTTCTAAAAAGCTTTTGAGAGATAAAATTATTTCTATAGAAACAAATTTGTGTAATATATCGTAAATCGTGACACTTTTTACTGACCAGTTCGCTATCTTGAGCCTTGGTGGGTGATAGATACAAACAACTTGTCAACAATCTTGTACAAGAGATTCCTTGTTTCACAATGTTTTATTGAGAGACGTTAAAATAAGGGATAGAGGTTGTAGTAAATTCATGAATTAACTAAGAACTCAGTGTTTTTTTATTTTTATTTTTATGATTGTGTGCGGTATATTGTGGGATGAATATATTTGGTCTTTCTGGAGTGATGATGTGTGAGGAGTTTAATTTCGCATGATGTTTCCAGTTGTAATTGAGTGTCACTGTTTGTCAGGTTGATGAGAACGTGCAACGGGGTTTTGTTTTTGTGTAATCAAAAATTGGAAAGAAGTATCGATTTATTTTTTCATGCTAAATATCCTCAGTGAGATACAGGCTAAATCCTAGTTTACTGGGGATACGACAAATGAAAGGCAACAAATCCAGATCCATTAAAATTGTATGTCCAAATTAAATTACCTATTCTTTTTTCACAAATTATGTATATTTCTTGTCATGTGTAATAAAAAATAAATGAAAAAGTGACTAAGATTCAGCTAACTTGAAATGTGAGGTGTACAAAAAATAGACATAGTCATTTGCTTCTTTCCATCTTCACCAATGTCGACTCTCCATAATGTGTGTGCATGCAAACAGATGATCTCTAATTGTTTTCTCTGGAGGACTCATAACGCAAAGACTTCGATAAGTAATCTGAAACTGGAGCTCTGACAAGAACACACTAGAATGTTATACACTGTAATACTTCTTTCTAATCAGTCATTGAGCTGTGCCGTGTGACAAAATAAAAACACTCCTTACACTTGGTAAGAATAACAAAGGCCACCCGTTTACCTAAATCATTGTTTTTCAATATTTTTGGCTTCTTGCCCTCCGCATTTATTTTATAATATTTTTAATCTATTTATAATAGTGCTTTCTAGTCCCAAGTTAGATTGCCCTTTAAGATAGTGTGTTCTTTAAATGGCGCTATATAAATTGTCATTGAATTATTATTTCTTAGAAATAGGCTCTAAAACTCTGAAAGAGAAAAAACGACGTGGTGAAGATAGGGAATAATAACAGCTAAATGCAACATGGCAAAACAGCTGTTGCTGAGTAAATAAATAAGGTATACAAAACTATGAAAGCGTTTTATTTTGATTTTCTTAATTTAAATTAGTGTTTTGTGAATTGAAAATCGTCAGCATTAATTCATTAAATTTAAATGCTTTTCTTCGCCATTTAGTGACTTCAGATATCTCCAAGGGTGCCTTCTTTTCAATGTAAGATCTCTCAAATCCCTTGAATGGGTTCATGTCAACAAGACGACCTCTTTGGCCTAGTTGATAAGACACCTGTGTCGCGACCCAGAGATTACGAGTTCGATTACCGTTGGTAGCCAGTTTTTTTCAAAAAGGGGTTCTAATCCGGTTTTCCCTTGAGGCTTGTTTAACATCTTTTGATTTGTTGGAAGACATTACCACATGTCGATAAACCCGTTAGAGTATGCCATAAACTTCGAAAGCATAATCCAATAATACACAGTAACGTAATTTTAATAGATTATTACTTTTTAATAATCAAATTCAATATACTATCTGCAACCAGTGAAAAACGAAAAATTATATGAATATTTCAGAAATGGTATAAAAAATTAATACAAGTTTGTTAATATGGTGTTTCGTATGACCCAGAAAAAGACCGAAGGTACGCTGGATGGATGAAATCAGGAAGCATGGCAGCATCACATGGCACCAACGAGCAACAAAAACGAATTATTTGGAGTCAACTTGGGGGGACCTTTATCCAGCAGTGGATCGACAATAATGATGATGATGATGATATTAATATGATTTGGCAGATTTGAATCCAATAAATAAGAATATGTATCTATTATATTCCTTTTTCTTCTCGCTTCTCGCCAATTTCTTCACACAGCATATCTTTATTTGTTTTTTTTTTAGAATATTCAATATAATGTCTTCATCATATCTCGAGGTTATCTTAAGGCAGATTGAAGAGAACGTCGGGATAGAAGATAATTAGTGAAATATTTTTAAAAGTAATTTATTATTAAATACTCCAATAGAGTTCCACAAAGTAAAAGTTAAAACCTTAAAACAAATGAGTTGATTTTAATTGCGTTGTGTTTTTTTTTTCTGCATCGCCCATGATTTTGTTTCTAAGTATGTTATCAGTTGGAATTTCGGTATTGGTTTACTTTGAATTGTTATACTTTAATTATAAATTGTATTGTGTTGTTTAGTTTCTGAATTTAAAAAATAATACTTTAGAGCTAGAACCTTGTGAATCATGTTAAATGTTATTTTAAAAAATAACAATACTAAAAAAAGATTTTTTAAATAAAAAATAAAATTACGTTTAGTTTACCTGAATTAAGAGTAATTAAAAGGAAAAAAATCTGAAATAATTTTTTTCTCTCACAAAATTTAATAATACGACTATAACATGATACTCGTGTTAGATTACAAATTGGTGATTTACAAGGTTCAGTTCAATTACCTAATATACGAGTATTGTATATAAAATATAACTTATTTCTTATGCTTACCAATTCTTCCAAAAAGTCATCAGGTTGTGGTGCAGGGGAAGAAATCACTTGAGAAAATAGAAATAATCCAATGGAAACCAATAGAAAACAACATTTAATTTTCCCCATTGTTTCGTTTTTTTTTTAAAGACGTTTGTTTGTACGCAGTGTTTTCAAACTCTGAGACGAAATCAATGTGAGATTATTCAAGTCAAAGGCCACGTTAGTATATCAATGTTTATTTATATTCAAGGTTTGTAAAACTAATTTAAAATAAATCAGAATCCTCAAATAATAGAAGTCATCGATTTTCAATTCACATTGATATAAAAATTTAACTATGTAGGGTTCAAAATTATTTCACGAAAATAAGTCGCCACCTTTCTCTCCTTATTTTTCTTTGTTTGGTAGTATATTTCATTGTTTGGTAGTATTTTTAATTTTTCAATAATACTCAACTTATATTTCTTTGTTTGGTAGTATTTTTAATTTTTCAGTAATAATGATTTCGAGTTGGAGCGCCCATGAGAAGAGCTTTCTAAACGGCACTGAATAAATTGTCATTATATTATTAAAGAAAATTGGAAGTAACTATGAACGTTGAAAACAACAATTTATGTATCGTAATTTGTTTTATCAAACACTGTTTATTTCACTTTTTTGTAACGGTATAACCCTACCGGTTTCAAGGCTTTCATCTCATCATCAAGGGAACACAAACAAGATTGAATTCTGTTCGAACTGAAAGCCTTGAAACCGGTATGGTTATGTCGTTACAAAAAAGTGAAATAAACAGTGTTTGATAAAACAAATTATAATGTCTTTTGACCTCCACAATGTTAATGCCTTAACCATAAACAATATATCTACCATAAAATAGGCCACGGAGGCCGTCTTTCTAATATTATCATTTTATTATTATTATTAATTGATAAATAGCTTGTTCGTTATTTTGTTTGTATGATAAGTTATTAAATTCAAACGTTCCTTCGCTCATTAATTTTGATGAAACTATAAAACATTTCTTTGTTTCTTGAATCTTCGAAAAGACTTTAGTTTCACTTTGTGGTGAAATATTATATTTTATGTAAAAAGAAATAAATTAAACACTTATTTTATATTTTTGTGTTCATAACTGGTTTATTTTGAGTTTACTACCGGTTTCGAAGACCTCCGTCTTCATCGTCAGGTGAAGATAAACTAAATTATAAATGTAAATGGGGCGGGGTAAAAAGTTAAAATGAATATAAAATATAATTTATATATCACTAAACAAATGATTTTAAACTTTTCGTATTAAATGTATTTTTTTAGAATTAATAATTTGTGATATATTTTTTATATTCTGTAATAATAAAATAATAGTAATTTGAGGAAAATTTATGAATATAGTGACGTTTAGAGAGCAGACTCTCTTTAGGGCGATATAACTCGATGTTGATATAAACTTCCAATTCAAAGGCAACTTAACAAAACAATTGGCTATTTGCGAGAAATCGACCCCACATTAACTATTGACCCCATTAGCAAAAATTAACAAACCATCAGTTTTATTTTTAGGTGAATAGACAGACTGTGAGAACTTGGGATAAAATTGAACACAAATCGATCAAAAAAATTGATTAAAAAAATATTGTTTTCCAACAGTTTGGATGTAATGGAAGGCGGCTTTGATGAGAGCCATACCATTAAAAATCAGGATTCGTCAAAAAATAGTGGACATTTGATTAATTATGAATTGACAGTTTAACATACATACATACCATCATGTCGTCTCCCTGTTGGAGTAGAGAGATCACTATATTCTCCTATCGCGATACACATATCTAGCCTCATCTATGTCCATATACATTCTCATACATCTTCTTTTACTTTTCTTTCTTTCAAAATATCATACACTTGTGCCAATCATATTTTCCTTGATCTTCCTCTACCACGCTTTCCACTCACATTTGCACTGAATATTTGTTTTGTTAGTCTATCTTTATTCACTCGTTCCACGTGCCCAAACCATCTCAGAGTGCTCTTCTTCATCTTACTCAACACATCAGTCTTAAATTCACACTCATTCCTAATTACTTCATTCCGTATTCTGACATACATTGTCACCTCATGTATTCTTCTTAGTGTTGGTGTTCAGCCTCGAGATTTCAGATTTGACTGTCAGTGGTACTTACAACTTCTACAATTTCTCTGACATTCTACGTTCCCTTCTTTCAGAATACCATTCACTTGATATAACCATACTTCATTGGTCTTCCTCTGACACGCCTTCCACTCATATCTGCAGTATATATCTGTTTTGTTAGTCATTCTTTCTTTATATAGTTACACATGCCCAAACCATCTCAACATACTCTTTTTCATCTTACTGAACGCATCAGTCTTAAATTTACATTAACTACCGTGCCATTTGCATAAAACAATCCGCATACGTTCCCATTCGACATTTGTATGTCACCATTGTTGTTCCTTTACACATGAATCTATATAAATATTGAACAATCAGGGTGACATAACGCTCCTTGCTTTAAGCCTTTCGAAAAATGAAATCATTCAGTGAAGGTACCATTATCTTTTCTGTTAGTTATAAAAAGGCAACAATATGCATAAAAGGATGTTAAAAAATATTTCAAGTCAGAAATTTCAATAAATATTTTTTTCATATATAATTGACATTAAAAATAATCGGAGCTTTTCTTGAAACATAGCAGTTAATTTCTGTCTGCTGACTTTATTAATGTTTTCATATTGCATTACTCTCAATAAAATATGATAAATTATAACTCTTGTTTTAATTACAAGTAAGTTTTAGTTACTGACCTAGTTTCGTAAACAGCAATCTGAGAAAACTTGTATATTATTCAAGAACTGGTAGAATTTGAAAATGTCCGCTACTTGTAGTGATAAAACATCCTTTGATCCTCAATCACGTCGCCATTAATGTGCTATGAAAATATTAATCGAGTTCTGAGTTCTATCAACATTAAGTGTTTTGTGCACCATTTTTATTCACAAGTATTGCAAAGTCCATTTATTAGAAACATACATATTTTTAAAAATTATAGTTGTTACAACATTTCTTCCATTTATTATTATACTTAATTTCATATATTACAACTGTCCGTGCGAACAAATAAATGACGTAGGAGATTTTAAATATTTTTTATTTAATAAAAAAACATTACTTTTACATACGCATTTTCTATTATTTATTATTATTTATTTTCTATTATTTATTTTCTATTATTTTCTATTATTTCTATTATTTAATATATATTTATTTATTTATTTATTTATTTATCAATATATATTTATTCTTTTCAGGTTTTCTAATACCGCAAATATTGAATACCAACTTTAGATTTCATCGTCTTTTTCCCTGGGATCCTTTATAACTTGAAAAACAGAACCTTCTGCAACTATAAACTGAATTTCATCAGTAAAAATGCCTAATTCACTAAAACAAATAAAAATACAGCAATCAAGGAAATGAAAAGTTCATATAAAAGATAAAAACGGGGATAAGCGTTATGCAGGGACGTAGAATAAATATACCTTAATTGTTTTTTTAAGTCGTAATTTGCGTAAGCCTACTAGGTCGCGAATCAATTTTATTAAAATAAATAATTCATTTGAAATATTCATCGGAATCTTCTATTATTAAATTGTATTATAACTTGACGATTGACATTATGTTTTTCGCGTTTAAAACTTAAATTTGTTTAACCTTTCTCTTCCTGCGCTAAAAAAATCCGCGCGTTCCGGTGCTGTGTATTCAATACACATCAATACGAGTACACATGTAAAAATAATCGATTTAAAATCGGAAAAATAAGAATATTAATAGCCAATCGCATAAATTAATTAAATTTGAAGTCAAAAGGGATAATAATTGAAATTTAATTCCTGAAAACATGAAAAAAACATCGACCGACGTTCACAAAACGGTCAAAGCGACCACCTCAAATGGATGCCCGAAAGCTACTGAAACGAGAGAAGCGAGCGAACTGAGATTCCATTTCTTGCGTTCCGATATACCGAAGTAGAGTGAGAGTGAGATGTAAATGGTGTCGCTTCCTCACTCATAGCGGTTTTTTTAGAATGAATATACCTACGTCATACACTGGCACACGTTTGATTGTATTGGTGAATTTATTCCCGATTTTCACAAAATATTTTTGATGTGGCCGATAAGTGCTAATTATTATTAATTTAATTTTTTTCATTCAATGCGTAAATGTATTGTGGAGGAATACCTAAAACCTAAACCCAGTATTTATTATATTTTTAGAAATTAAAGTTTTTAGAAGCAATAAGTACTAGTTACACATCACAGGGAAGGAAGGGTTAAGGTGTTATCATCTTATGACTTAGGTTGATCATACTCCCTTAGTAAAGGAGTTTGCAATGACCGGAAGGGTTACATAAGGTGTATCAAAACTATTATAATTAATTATGGGGTTCGATCTCGGATAATTATTATTACGTTTGTCAGTGATTTCCTTTGACCATCAGTTGGTATTATTATTCGTTCAAAAATTTTCCTACCGTATGGGATCTTCCATCTATAACGGAATAGGTAGGTTTCTGAACTAAATCACCGCCTCACGAAACGACCCCTTTTCCTTTCGCAATCTGCCTGAGAACGAGATTAGTGGGCACTTATCAAAGATGTTATTCAAAGTCTGCAAAACACTGTAGTCATGAAAGGGAGAATCAATCAGCTCCCGTTTATGTATGAGAGCGATCAGGGCGCACAATTATTTTCTCGGAGAGGAAAAGTTCGGTGTTCTATGAGAGAACGATTTCTCACATCACCTCCTTTCCATTTTGATTTCCTCACTCATCCAGACTAGCTATGATCCTTACGTGTCGCAAATGGATTGATTTCAAACATTGTCACTTTGTGTTCAAGTCCTTTAATGCGGTGTTTCCATTGTATCTTTCGAATCTGTGCCTGTGAGATATTTCTTCGGAAAGAAGTAGAACTTTAAAGTCGATTTCACCTACAACGAATAAATTGATCGTTCCAAATCAATCTAATAGGATATGGTATTGTGACAGGGGTGACGTTAACCGCTTCTAAATGTTAAACACATGGATGGCGTGTGCAGCTTTAGGAAGAACTTGAAGACAACCCTTTTTGAGAGGTTTTATTGAAATTTATGATTACATAATAATTTTATGTTACATTGCCCTCATAAGCAAAACTCAGCTAATGGGAAAAAATCAGAAATTGAACTAAATATGAGGCTATATCCCATATCAAATACTGAACCATAATCCATAAAAAAAATACAGAAAACCATTTATTTCAACACAAAAATCGACATAGTGTCTTGTTTAATTTTACAAAATACTAGGTTTTTCTAAGCAAAAAAGCAGTAAAATGTGATTCATAAGCAAAAAGACAGCAGGTGTCTATGCATTTGCTGCGTTTTTGCTTATGAATCACATTTTACTGCTTTTTTATTTGTGAATCACGACATTTTTAAGCAGCAATGAAAAACATGAAAGTACAGTTTTCTCAAAATTTAACTTTTGCCATTAGCTGCGTTTTTGCTTATGAGGGCAGTAACACACATATACTACACCTTAAGCCGAACGTGTTACTTTCACATATCAGAAGATCTATCTACAAAGGTTTCTTTGTAGCTCGTCTTCCCATAGTAAGTTTTCTGCGGTGTTCTTAACAATTTTTTTTCTAAACATATGCAGACGCGGGGAAGTTCCTAATTTAATGACAACAACCCCCCCCCCCCCTCCTTTTTCTTACACCCATTTTGTATATATTTATTTTGTAATATCTTCAATCTGACAATAATAGTGGCTTTGAATCTCGAGTAAGAGCGCCCTTGAAGAGAGTGCTCTTTAAACAGCGCTATATAAATTGTATTTTTATTATTATAATACTTCAACCAGAAAGGACACAACGAATTCAAACAGTATGAAGGAGTGTTAAGAAAGACATCATGTACCGTTACATCGTAATTTGCAACCTTTCTCATTATGCATTGTGTGATTGGTTACACGTATAAAATAGTAAAGGTGTTTTTTGGGTGTGATAGGATTTTGAATTGGCCGTCAAGATCGTGCGATTTAACGCCTCTGGATTATTTTCTTTGGGGTTATGTTAAATCACAGGTTTACACCAACAAATCCATGAAGACTTGATCAACTTGAGGCCAACATTTGTCGTGTTATTGGCGCCATACAGCCAGAAATGCTCCACCGAGTCATTGAAAATTGACGTGATCGAATTGGCCAGTGTAAAAGAAGCCATGAAAACCATTTGAACGATATCTTGTTTAAATCATAAACGGCGTGAAAAATTCTTTCAAATTAAACCTTCAGGGTACATTTTTGGTTTATTAGTTGCTGTTTTATTTTATTTTAAAGTTCTATCGTTCTTAATGGGAAACCCATCTTATGATTAAGGTACATAAGAGCCAGCCACGGTCACATATGAATGAAATTATCTTCAAACTATAATTGTCATTAAACAACCTATCACTTGAATTCAAATACACGGCCATTTAAATCATTTATATGTGTTTTATTTCAAAAACAAACCCTATCAACCCAAAAAAACACTCTATGTATGGGTTTAAGATTTTAAAGGAATCACATTTAACTCATTTTATTATTATCTTTTAATAACTATTTCAATTTAAAACAATTACAATGGATTTTTCTTAGTATTATTTTTATTTTAGTCAAAACTCTAATGTTTCTTTTTGATCAGAACTCTTAATTAGAATTTCCTGAAGCAGCTTCCTTCATAGCTTTTATTTCAGGCCCAGCCTGTATGATAGCATCACGAATTTGTTTGATTCTTGCTTCCTGTAAAAAACATAAACAAAGTATGTATGAATTTCGCTAAGATCAATTTATAAATATTTTATAGACATTGCATAGAATGGGTTGAAATAATTTTGCAATAATAAATGAAATGTTTACCGTAGTGTGTTTTATGTGTTGTAATACCGACTTGTGAAAACCAAATTTTGACAACATTTTTCTTTACTTATAGTATATAACAATATACACTCATACCTCGCTTTACGGAAGAGATAAAAGTTGTCTGTAAATCGAAATTCCGTATGTCGAATTATTTGTTTCCATATCATAATATAAATAGGACAAAACCCGTACGATGGTTGTCGTCAAAGAAAGAATACGAGAATTTAATTTTGAATACAAGAGAGCGAGAGAGGAAGACTTAGATTATCTGCGAAAGTAATTCGAAATTTTAATCTCGGTGGGTCCGTGATAACTGAACGAATTTTAAATACCTAGCTAACAATTTTTGAACCGGTGTAAAAGGGGACGATGTATAAAGGATATTGTATATATATAAACAAATTCTATATTTATGAATATACATTTTCATAAATGTAGAATTTGTTTTACTTCCGTGAATATTTCACGGGCTGCAACTAGTAAATATATATTACTCGTAAATCTGCATGGCGTGTTCCATGAAGGAAAAATATTTTATTCAATATTTGAGAAAAGTTTAGACTGTATTATGAAATATGTGGAAAAGAGAAGATATATGATATGTACACATCTTCATATTTTCCCTTGCCCTATCTCATACATTTGAGGTCGGCTGCTTGGACCTTTTTCTTCCATCTCTCTCCATCTTGGCAATCTCTCGCGGGCAGTCACAGTCTCATCATGTTCTCCTTCATTTTCGTATATAGGCTCATCTTAGGTCTCCCTCTGCGTCTATTGAGGTGTTCCCAACTCGTGTCTGTCTTTAGCGTAGACGCTTCATTCCGCCATCGCTCGTCCCCGGGCTTTATCTACTATTGGCGCAATTTCAATAGTTCCACCAATTCGTTCATTTCGGATCTTATTCAATCTAGTGACGTCCCACTGGACATCGGAGATCACGGATATAGATGCGTATGCGACGGTGGTCACTTCCACCGTAAAGCGAATTTGTTTATTTTTCAATTCACGTGTATAAATAAAATTAAACTAGAAACCATTAATTTTATAATCCCGCCAATTAATAAAAAGTTTCCTAAATCAGGCAACAGATGGCTGCACTATAGTAGTTTTCAAGATACTTTTGCATATAATTGTAATTTATAAGGTTGAGTATTTCACAATTGCCTGAAGATCGATGATGAAATATTTCTTTTAATACGGGGGATATGTAAGAAGTTAGTTTACTAATAATAATAATATGAGGACAATTTATATAGAGCCGTTTAGAAAGCTAACTCTCCTCAAGGACTTGAAAGTGTTAATGGCGTAAAGAAGGAAAATATCAGTTACCACTAAGAACTATATTAGTTGTAGTAATATGTATAAGTGGGTAAGTAAACAGTTGGTGGTTTATAATGAGAACCACTGAAAGACAGGTTGAGTTGAGTCAAAACGGCAACCACTCTATTGACAGATTAATGCTGTGCTAAGTGTCTTACATTTGAACCGAGATTAAAAAGACTTTTCATTTGAACCGAGATTAAGAATGCTTCTTCTAAGGTTAGGTATTCTGAAAGATTTCATAGGTAAGCACAAAATATCTTTTACAAAAAGTGAATAATCTACTTTTAATTCTCGAATCACATACGAAGCGTTTGAAGAGAAGCAAAGCTGGCAAGTCCCAACCTTAGAATATCCAATTAAAACTTAAATGTGATAAAAAGTGATGAAATCATTTTAAGATAAATGTGGTGGAAATGAAAGCGTTTTGTATAGAATATGTGGAAAAACAATGTATTATAGAATAAGAATGCGGATAGAAATATGTGGCACTGTTTAAGATGAAGCAAGGATTATTGAGATGGTTTAGCCAAGTAGAAAAAAATAATTATGAAAGATGTACAAAAATAATCTACTAGAGTAGAAAAAAAGGTACAATACGCTAAGCAAGCCTTATAAAAACTTTGCAAAACCTAACGAATTCAATTCTGAAAACGGAAGAGTGAAATTTGTTTCTTATAGGCACATGAGATTATACATATATGACGAAGTGTACGAGCATGAAATTAAATCGAGATTTGTTCTCTCTGCTTACCCCAATAGGGGGCATGGTGTGATGGTGATGAAAACGAATCCTAGATATAAGAAATACGAACAGGGCAATGGCGATTATGTTGACGTTTAAATGTTTAAAAATAGTTTCAAAATTAAATTTATTCAAGCCCATTTTTTTTAATTTCAAATATCGAAAAAGCACATCTTAAAAATTAATTTGTAAAAAAACAAAAAAACAGTGGATGTTCTTAAAAACTAAGTTAATTTGTATTTGCTTATTCGATTGTATTATAAAACAGTTTCGTTGTATATATTTCAAACTGGATAATTCATCTTAATAAAAAAAATAAAAATAAAAGGACTTAGTCTGCATTGGCTAGGGATGGAGTATTCGATAATTGAATTTTCGATTTTTTTATACCTAAAATTAAATGTCCGTAATTATTATAGTAGTAATTCATTGTGGATCTTGACCTTAAAGATAGATACAAATCATACAACACATTAGAAAGTCAGTATAATGAAAATTAGGAATTAAAACGTTAGTTTAGAGAAAAACAATTTTTCGATTCATAAAAAAACGATTCGATTTGTAAAAAAAAACGATTTTACCCCATCCCTTTGAGACATGACATTTCAAATGTCACAGGGGCCATCCTACATTTTCTCAGGTATAGTAACAGTTTCACGCCATTTGGCCATCTCTACTGTTGTTTGCTCCTAATTGTGCAGACCATTAATGGTTTGAAACGTCTCATGCATTTATATCTCTTGCGCTGACCACGGTGCCTTCTTCTGCCCTTCGTCAGCTCGCCAAAGGACATTTTTATATTTGAGTGTATGGATAGAAAGGTAGTGGCTTATGCACTGATCTTCATTCAATTTGCATTTTTTTCTTCCTTAATGTCATTCATTCTCATTCCTTATTTTGTCAAACATTGTTTTCTTCCTTATTGTCATTCATTCTCATTCCTTATTTTGTCAAACGTTGTTTTCTTCCTTAATTTCATTCATTCTCATTCCTTATTTTGTCAACCATTGTTTTCTTCCTTAATGTCATTCATTCTCATCCCTTATTTTGTCAAACATTGTTTTCTTCCTTAATGTCATTCATTCTCATTCCTTATTTTGTCAAACATTGTTTTCTTCCTTAATGTCATTCATTCTCATTCCTTATTTTGTCAAACATTGTTTTCTTCCTTAATGTCATTCATTTTCATTCCTTATTTTGTCAAACATTGTTTTTCCACATTATGTATTTTATTACACTTTCCTTATATTTATTACAACTTAGTGAGTTTATTGCCATATGTGAGTATTTTTAACCAAATATAAATATGATAAAGATACCAGACTGGAATCCTTTAGGTGAAAAATCGGTTACCAACGGGAATCGAACCCAATTTCTTCGGGTCGTAAGACAAACGTCTTATCAACTAGACTATGGTGGTCGTTAAAATATATTTGCATTGAATTGCCATTGAAATTTACATCGGATTTAATTTATCTATTGAATTGTATTATAAGATATCTAGTACTATATGGTGAAACGTTAAAAATTGGAACTTAGGGAAAAATTAGAAGTATGAGAAACAAAAAAGCGTGTTTGACGAGATGTTTGAATGTGGATAATACGAAGTTTATATGCATTGATAGAAAAACGTGACGATCTGTCCGCACTACCTACCAATAAAGTCATGGCATAATTGTACGTGTGCATAAATGAAATGCTTGATTTTAACTATATTAGATACATATACAAGTTCATTATCGTATTTCACTTTCGTTGCATACATTACAACTTGCCTACTTTATTGTACAATAATATGGCAATATTTTCCAACTAACCATAAATATGTAAGAGAGATATTAAGTGAAAACCAGATTGAAACCTTTTTGAAAATAAATTGGATTCCGGTCGGGAATCGAACCCATAAACCTGTCATTGAGAAATAGGCGTGATGCCAACTGTGCCATGGAGGTATTTATTAAACAATATTTCTACTGAGCTTGGACAACTAAAATGCAAAATATTTCTTAAAATTGATTGACGTTCAATCTTCATAACATCGTTTCAAAATAAAATAAAAAATTATATTGATCTTACTACTTTTTTCCAAAAACCATCGTCGTCATCATCGGGAACAGGCCAACATACCGACATCGAAATAACCATTAAAACAATGAGAAAAATAAAAAAATGCTTAGTTTTCTTTTCCATAGTTTTAATATCACTTATGACGGGTGACTTGTCTCAGAACGTTGTACGAACTGATATTGTCGAGATATCACTGACAAAAATAAAATGCATATCGCGGGGCTACTGGCAAAAGCCTTTAACTTCACGTTATAAGTATTATTAAAAAAAACGTATATAAACATTTCTTGTACTGGTAAAAACTTTTAATAGTAATATTATAATAATAATAAATATTGAAGTCGTTGGACATGAAAATGTATTTATTAAAAGGTTTCGGCTTTATTTTTGTATCATTCCATATTAGAATATTTAACTATAAATTACTTGGTTATTTCTTGTACTGGTAAAAACTTGTAATAGTAATATTATAATAATAATAAATATTGAAGTTTTTGGACATGACAATGTACTATATATCAAAACTGTATTTCATTAAATGTTTGTGCTTTATCTGTGTATCATTACATATTGGAATATGTAACTATAAATTACTTTGTCATTCCACAAACCATATTAATCCTCTCTACACGAGTTTCTACCTAGGTTATCTTCAGGGGGAATGATTCCGGTTTGTTATGAGATCAGTGCTTGTACGAGTACATCACACTGGTGTTATGTTACTTTACTATGTATATTTATGTAAAAACTAAAATTTTAATAAATCTATTAAAAATTAAATCTTTCAGTAAATACACCACACACACTTTTGTTGTGGGTGGTGCTTAGTAAAATAACATGACACCAGTTTGATTTATAATCACTACTCTTCATAACACACCGGGATCATTCCGACTGAAGAGGCGTTCGAGATAGGGGGTAAAAACACGTGTAGCGGGGATTAATGTGATCAGTAGTTTAACAAAGTAATTTTTCTGATAAAACACTGTTTATTCCACTTAATATAGCGGTATAGCTCTACCGGTTTCAAGGTATTCACCTCATCACAAGAGGAGCACAAATAAGACTTGTTTGTGATACCTGATGATGCGGTGAAAACTTTGAAATATATTAAGTGGAATTAATGTTTTATTTAACAAATTACAATGTACTTAAACCTCCACAGCGTTAAAATCTTAACTAGAAAAAAATAAGCGTAATTTATTGTATAATATTATAAAAAAAATATTGATAATTTTTGTAAACTATATAATAGGCAATAAATGTAAGTGGCGTTCGGTGAGGTACGGTGCGGGCTGTCTTGTATCGTAGTAATGAATGAAAGACTCTCTACTTTCATTTTGTTAATATTGTTGTAAGCACGTTGTATCGTTGATGAATGAATAAATAAATAAGGAAGTAAAATTAACATGAATTATATTCATTAGCATAAAATATTATTACATGATGTAATGAGTGGTTTGATGTGGTGGTTGAGATTATGGTGAAGTTTGAATTGTATATGTTAAGTGATATTAGCTCGAGATTCAAATGTGTCAGATGAGTGTTTCAGTATTAAAGAAAAGTATGTGAAATTTATTATGAAGGAATGAGTCTCGTATTTTCGATACTACTCGAATAGATTTCTTCATAAATCTTTCACCATTTATTTTTTATACTCAAATAACGCAATATTCATTATTTTCTTCATTTATATATCTATACATCCTATGTTCTTAATCCTGATTCAATGATTCATTGTTTTTACATACATTCTACGTAACGCTTCATTTTTTTGTCGCAATTTTAAAATCATAAAACCACTATTTTAAATTCCCATATAGTAAATGGTTTTTACAAAAAAATAACTTGTTTATGTTTCTAAGAAGACGATATAAAGAGAAGAAGGCAACATTTTCAAGTCGCCATATCTCTACAACGTTGTTTTTACTCTGATACACACTTTTCGAAGTTATCCACTGTATGTTTTTCTCTAAACATAGATAAGACAATACTAGGAAACGGCAACCAGGATCTACGTGCCTCGTGATACTCACATATGTTTTTTTTGCAATTCTCAAAAACGTATTAAACAACTTACCGACAGCTGATGAATCAAATTTGAGAATAAATATTGCGAAATCTAAAGCCAAGGTGATAGAAATATTAATGCGATATATGAGTGAACACCGAAATATTGGAGTAAGTTTAGAAATTCTGTTATTTGGGTAGTATTTTCTCAATTGATGGAAAAACTAAGGATATCGAACGGCGATGTAGTGTAGCGATAGAAAACAAAGGCAAGGGGGCACTAAAACTAAAACATATACACTCGAACCAGCCAGTATCAAAGATGATGGTCCATAACACCAGCTTTAATGAATGGAAGTAAAACGTGGACTTGAAAAACTTTTCTACCAGCTTTAATGAATGGAAGTAAAACGTGGGCTTGAAAAAAGACTGAAAGGAGAGTGCACCATGAAGAATATATGGGATGACAGTGTATGACAGGATACGGAATGAAGTGGCTTGGAATGAATATGAACTTAATCTGGAATGTTCAGTAAGATGAATTAGAACACTCTGACATGTTTTGGGCATGTTGAACGATTGAATATAGAAAGACTTATAAAACATATGTACAGTGCAAATGTGAGTGAAAGGCGTGAGGCACCAAAGCCAAAGAAGGCTAAGAAAATTATGCTTGGATCTTGTGAATGATATTTTAAGTCTGGTGTATGGATGTAGAAGAGGTGAAAGATTTGTGTCGAGATAGGAAAATTTGGTGAAAGTTCTCTGTGCCTATCCCGACAGGGAAATATCGTGATGGTACCTGCGAGTATGTAGTCGTTGCTGGGCCACATAGTCGAGGATCCCCTCGCCATTCCAGCGTCAATTCAGTGGGAAAACGAAGCTGTGTTATGGACTTTTTCGTTTATTTTTATTTTTTTCTCATCTTTAAGTAGGAGCCGTTGCACACCAGCAAACTCACCTGTCATACCGCTGTACTGGATCCAATGGCATATCTCATGTGAGATGATCGTCCACAAAGACAAGTTTTTCCCCATTTTTTTTAATGAATAGATAGACCGAAGTCATAGGTATTCTTATACCTCCGAATACTAGACGTAAACAATGGCTGTGTAATTCAAGCGGAGTAGCACAGCGCGGGGTTTGAAGCGGCAACCTTTCGCACTGAAGTCCAGTCCAGTCACATTGGAATGAGGGTGTTGTCTAAATTACAACAAATATGTATGTGTTCACATAAATTGTTTTGAATGAAATGCTACATAATGTACCTCATTTTTTATGAAAATGGGAGCTAATTTTTTTGTCAGAAAAATACAGTAATAGTTAAAAATTTTACTTCTTGTGGAAGAACAAACTCGGTGGCCTAGTTGGCAAGACATCTGTCTCCCAGCCCGGAAGGTTGCAGGATCAAATCCCGTTGGAACCTATTTTTTTTTTAGAAATGATTCCAGTCAGGTTTTCTCTTAAGGCCTCTTTGACATATTTCTGGTTGGTTGGATGAGATTGATGCATGGCAATGAGCCCACTAGATTGTAAAAAGTGTAAAACAATACAATAAGAATGAAAATAAAAATATTCGCATTGAAATAAAAAAGGTTTTTTATCGTTTTTGTTCTTAAATAAATATAATTCTTTCATTATTCTTAAATAATTTTTTTTTATAAATTAGCACTCCCTATAGTTTCTTCAACAACTATCGATCCAATTGCAAAATCGAAAAGGTTGCCAACATCTGGTAGAGATTAAATGGACGTGAATATGCATTAAAAATCCAAACTACTATAAGTGTGGACTTATTGAAAATTTTGGCTTTGACTTTGTGGAACTCCATATTAGAATATTTTATTGTAAATTACTTTGTTATTCCACTAATAACATTAATCGTCGCAACACGTATTTTACCTCCTATCAAGAGGCTCTATTAAGTCAGAAACTAAATTTGCATTTATTTTCATACATGGACGTACATAATTATATTATACAAAATGACATAACCGATATTTTTTATTTTTCTCGAAATTTCCAATAAACATCGTCAATTAAAGTTTGTGAAAATATCAAGTTATAAAATGCGTATTTTAGTCCTTAAAAAAATTCCCTACAAGTCTTAATAAAATAATTATATGTTTTCTAAATTATCTCAAAACGAGTTAAATGTGGGTTGGGTCCTTTTTATACGCCCATGTTTGAGCTGAATTAGGTCAAATATTTGAGTCACTGAAGTGTTCCATAAGAACCCCAAAAGGACTTATCTTGCGTTTACCTAATGGGAAAATCTGCCTGGATATCGCAGGCTGCATTATTTGTACAAATGATTTACGGATAGTTAATTTAGGATTTAGGAAGACTATTAGGAATTTCCTGGAGAGACCGCATCACAAATGAAGAGGTTCTCCAACGAATCGAAGGAGGAAGGCACCTGCTCAGGATCCTGTCCGAAAGGCGTGCAAGATGGATCGGTCATATAATACGACAAGAGGGCCTCTTGCATGCCATAATGGAGGGTATGACAGAGGGGACAAACTCTAGGGGACGCCCACGCCGAGAGTACCTGGAGGACCTGTTGGTGGACGTGCGCTGCTCAACATATACAGATTTAAAAAGAGCCGCACAGGACAGGGGGGAATGGAGGATAAGCGTTGAAATTGCTGCAAACCAGTCTTAGGACTGCAACCACGGAAAAAAAATTTAGGATCTTTTTTTATTTAAAATTTCAGTTTGATTAAATTAATTGCCAATTTAAATGAAAAAAAAAACAATATATTTTATGTGAAATTTTGATAAAGATAAGTTTTTATAAACATAAGCCTTTTCACTAGTTATTTTATTTTTTATATTCTTTATCAATATATATTTTCATTAAATATTCAAAATTTTCATAAGAACTGTTTATTGTACGAAACATTTATGCAGAAATATATTTAGTTCTGAGAATTTCGATAACTACACGAGTAATAAAGTGCTTTTCAATCCGTTCAAGTCACTCTAGACCATAGGTTCCCAAACTGGGCAATATCGCCCACTTGTGGGCAATGAAGGAATTTGTAATTTATTTTTAACAAACACTTTTTATTCCACTTTTTTGTGACGGTATAACCCTACCGGTTTCAAGGCTTTCACCTCATCTTCAGGGGAGCGCAAACAAGACTAAATGCTGTTCGAACTGGTACCGATATAGACGCTTCAACGGTTGGAGGCTGGGGGGTGAGGAAGGCTAGGGATAATTTCAGCCAAGAGCGGGGAGATTTTGGGCAAATAACTGTTCAACAGATGTTCCTATCGGTATACTGGCTTAGAAATTTCTAGGGCCTCTAATCTGTCCAATTTATTTCCGTTGCCACTAATATGTAAGAATTTGGCATCATCGATAGAAAAAGTATGATTCTCACGGTGACAATGACACCAATTTCTTAAATACACCAATTTCTTAAATATTTAAATTCTATAGAAAGTTTTATGAAATTTACACTAGAAACAGAACAGGACGGAAAATTAAATTTCTTGGACCTAACATTATCTCGGAAAAATGGCACATTTGACTTTGATATATATATAGGAAAAATACTTATTCAGACTCTATATTTCCAGCAACTTCTAACCATCCTAATAACCATAAATTCGCCGCCTTTAACTGTATGCTTCATAGATTGCTCAGTGTCCCATTAACCGACGACAATTTTAAAAAGGAATTAATAACCATCAAAAAAATTGCTTCAAATAATGGCTATGTGTAGATTAGTCATAAAAAAAGTGATAATACGAAGCAAGGTTGCAAACTTTTCTTGAGCAGCCATGACACGGAAAAAAGATTCATTGGCATATTTTGTATTGTATTATTATACTTTATGCCGGGTTCATTGTCATAGTATAATCTCTTTCAACCAATCCGAAATATGTAGAAGATATATGTTGTTTATAGTTAAGGCATTAACGTTGTGGAGGTTTAAAGACATTGTAATTTATTTTTATCAAACACTGTTTATTCCACTTTTTTTGTAACGGTATAACCCTACCAATTTTAATCTCCGGAAACTCTTATTTAATGGTTAAGGCAAAAATGGACTACTTAGCAACAGTGGTGTGTATAAACTTTTATGTGCTGACTGTGATAATTTCTATATAGGAAAGACAGGAAGATCTTTTGAAAAGAGATTTCGTGAACACAAATCCGCCTTAACAAATCCTCTAATTTATTCTGAAATGGCTAATCATTGTCACCGTGAGAATCATACTTTTTCTATCTGTTGAACAGTTATTTCCCCAAAATCTCCCCGCTCTTGGCCGAAATCATCCCTAGCCTTCCTCATCCCCCAGCCTCCAACCGTTGAAGCGTCTATATCGGTACCAGTTCGAACAGCATTTAGTCTTGTTTGCGCTCCCCTGAAGATGAGGTGAAAGCCTTGAAACCGGTAGGGTTATACCGTCACAAAAAAGTGGAATAAACAATGTTTGTTAAAAATAAATTACAATGTCTTTAAACCTCCACAACTAATGCCTTAACTATAAACAACAAATGAAGGAATCTTGGTGGGCAATATTGGCTTCGGGAGAATTTGGTGGGCGATGTGAGGAGTCAAATGGGCAATAACAGATTGTTGAAAAAATAATGTCGCGTAAAAATGTTTTGAGCATTTTATATTATATGTACAGCAAATATTTTTTGCATGAAATATAATACGTTTTAGGGTATATTAAAATAGCCGCTCTAACCCTTTTTCCATGTATGGGTACTTAGATAAGTAATACACAGTCACAAAAAATGGTACAACACTAATTTCTGCACTAATTTCTGGATTTAGTGCAGTCATAAGTCTTTTAACTAAAAAGAGGAATCGACTACAAATCGATGTCCGGGGAGATTTAAGGATGCTTTTGACAAAAATAGAGCCAAATATTGACAAATGCATAGCACAACACCAGGTCAACACTCATCCTTCTCAGTAAATGTTAATATTGATTATACTTCATTGTTTCAAATTAGTTCGAGTTAGAATAATTATATTTTTTTTGTTTATAAATATATATATTTTTTGTTTTATTTTATAAAATAACTTTATAAATTCAATCCAAAATTATTTAATTTCCAAACTTCCTATGTGAAATTATAAAAATGCACTTGTTATATGAATATATTGGTGAATATAAAAAAATACGAATAGATACACTTACTATTAACTTTTATAGTATCTTAAATAGAGATACAGTTTTCCAAAGGTGGGCGATGAAAAATATTCACGTTGAAAAATGGGCGTCGAGTCAAATAAGTTTGGGAATCTATGCTCTAGACAAAGGGCATCTAAACCATCATGAGAAAACAGTTATATGTCGATTACTTAATTCACAGGGTAACTTGCTCACTGCTTGCTCTCGTTCAAACCTATCACTGGGCAGTCTTCCTAATCCAAAGATGTATAGAATTACAATCTAAAGAGATGCAGCCATACTGTTGGTAATGATGCACGGAGTATCGGTGCGTTTTAAGGACACTTTACTACCCCATCTGACGAGAAGAACTGACGTGGGATATTTGTGAAGATTTGGCTAGGAGATGAGGAACATTATACAAGTAAAAAAAGTTTACATATATTAATTGTACATATATGTTGCCCTGCCCCTTTTATGCAACATTGAAAAAAAAGAGACGCGGTCTACGTAGAACTCATCGATTCGTGGTGAATTTCAAGATGAGGTCGCATCTCTGTGTATGTATGAACTTTAAATATGTATTAACAGTTAGTACATCTTCTTCCTAGTGTCATGTCAGGTCCCATCACCAGTAAGCATCTTTGTCCCCGGCATCCCGAAAAAGATCCCCAACGCTCCTTATACCAGTTCAATCACGTATATTGCGGAGCCAGGAGATTTGCCTCCTGCCATCTCTTCGACCCTCTATCTTGCCTTGGATGATCAGGTGCAGTAATTTGTACTTTTCTCCTCTAAGTACATGACCCAAATATGATACCTTTCGGATTTTAATATTAGTCAACAACTCTCTATCAACTTTGGCTCTTTGAAGAACCCTTGTGTTGCTGACCATATCCGTCCAGGGTATCTGTAGCATTCTCCGGTGTATCCACATTTCGAATGCTTCCAGTTGGTTCACACTACCAACTTTGAGGGTCCATGATTCCACTCCATATAATAAACTGACCAAACGCAGCATTTGATTAACCATTGTCGAAGTTTCAAGTTTAGATTATCATCGCATAATACGCTTCTCATTTTATTAAAAACCGCACGTTTCAATTCTGCACTTGACTTCGGTTTCTTGGTCGAGGTCTTCCACTAGGATACTTCCGAGGTATTTAACTTTTTTCACTTTCTCTATATCAGTATCTTTTAGTACATAACACATCATAATTACAAATAATTATTTGAAACAATGGAAACACATCTAAGATAAAACTTACATTAGAACACAAATTGTATAGTTTTGTCTCTCCTGTTATTTTTTGCATATGAATTGTTTTTTTTTTGCCAGAAACATTTCAACATATGATTTTTACCTGTTCTGAAATGATGCGCCGCTTTCTACGAATATTTATGGTACATTTTTTAAAGTTTATTAATAATTTGTTTGATATTTTTGCACATGTGGTTTTAAGGTATACTGATTCGATATTTTAAATAAATCGAGACGTTGTGGGACGGGTCCTTTATGAATGATCGCGTTCATATATCGTAACGTTGTGTATTTGTTTTGTAAATCACATTTATATTTGGACTAAGCGAATTTGATTCTTCTACTGAACGAAATTTTAAAATATGAGAAAAATAGAAGAAATTGTATGAAAAATTGCATGAATGCGGAGGAGGCGAAATATATATGTTGTGATTAACAAATCTAGTACTCTGTCTTCTCTACTATCCCTAAGGTTGGCATGCATGTATATATTGTATACGGGGGCAAATTTCAAATTTTTAAGTCTCAATAGCGTAGTTGAATAACAGTACAAACTGGCAAGATTACTGTCATTTGGACATATGTTAGCAAAAAAGAACTGAACCCAAATATAATAATTTGGATTTTAAATACCGAAAAATATAAACCAATTCCGTGTATGCAATAATACTAAGACGTGTTTATATAAATGAGTGTAGCGTGGATAAATTCATTTTTTAAATATATTGTTCCACGTATAGAAAATGCCTGGAAGGTTTCTTAACTATCTGAGAACACGTAAAATGTATTTTTTTTTCTTTTTGTCTGTTTGTCGGAAGGAGAGCTTTTAACCATGAAGCTCAATATGTCCTTCTGAGTTATAACTCAAATGATTACGGACGTTTCTAACGTAAAATTCGGATTTATACAAATGGATAAAAAGCGTATAGATCTTTGAACATATCTTCTATTATGTATACGTTTATTCTATACGTCATTTACCATTACTAATATTTTAAAACCAAAGGGATAATAATACAAACACCCAATCACATTGTGAAACAGGCAATCTCCATGGATCTTCCTCGAATAACAACCAGAGGAAGACCAAAGAATTCATAGGTGGTGTAAAAAGATAACCTGATGCAGAGGCACGGCCTAGGGGACGTAGTCCAGGACAGAAGAGCATACAACCTGAGGACGAGGAAAGCTGACCCCAACAGTCTTCGCAGACAGTGAGTTGGGATGGAGCCAGGGAAGAAGCAAGCAAGGATAATAATACAAATTGTTTAGCTTTGAATTTAATCTAATTTGATACGTTTCAAAATATAATAACGTATTTTTCTACCTTTTAAATTCTATCGTAGAGCGTTTCTAAATATTTTATTGAGTGGGCTTCATTAAAACCATAGTCATTATCGTCATCATAAATTTCTTTGTTGACATCATATAACTTCTGTGTTGTTGGTCCTTGGGCGTATGGAGGTTCTGGGTTGGTATTTACAAAGAAGAGGCCCTGTGAACTAGAAAAAGAAAAACATATTATTTCCTAGTATTATTGACTACACGATCTTAGTCAATTAGTCGTTTTTTCATCGTATTGTATTTTATTGCACTTTCGTTGTATACAGTACAACCTTACGGGTTTATTGAGACGTGACAATCCTTTAAATTTTAAATCAACTAGAAATATGTTTAAAAGGTCTAAAGAGAAATCCAGAATGGAACCGTTTTTTTTTAGTTGTGTTCCAACGGTAAGTGAATCCTCTATCATCGGGCTGGAAGACGGGCGTCTTGCCACCTTAGCTACGGAGGTTCATTTTATTTTTCATGTTGGTTGATACACATTGTCTGCATTTCAATTAATATTAATTCAAGTACATTGGCTGTATACTAAGATTATTAACAAACGGGTATTTTGTGATATATTACAATATCAATACTTTTAAATGTTGTTATGTGATTTTAGAAGCATCGTCAATATAAAACGTTTTGACTAGACTCTTGTTTAAATATATGATGCCTCTTAACACGGATAATAACTGGTTTATTACCATGCTGCAATCTTTTTCAATTAACTAGAAAAATGTTATACAAGTCTTAAATAAAAACCATAAAGCGAACCTTTTATTAATAAATCTGGGTACTGCCTTGAATCGAATTCGCAATCTCCGGTTTGGAAGACATACGTTGAGTCAACTTGATTACGGAGGTCATAAACATTAATAAAACTTTAAATATTAATGAAACGTTTTGACAAATAATATTGATTAATATTAGAAAATTATAACGGTCAAAACGTAAAATGGTATGGGTTAAAATTGTAATATCGTGTGCGTAAAATTAAGCTGAATGTAAATATGTGCCATGGGAAGGTTGTCTGGTATGACAATGTATGATAGAGTAAAGGATGATCGCAAAAATAACGCTATGCCTTCATTTATTCATTCGCATGGTAATCCTCAAAGTATTTGAACTGCGTTGCAGATATTCTCAAGATCGTGGCCGGGAGACAACCTTTTGTGGCCGGGAGACAATATTTTGACCTTTAAAAGCGAGTTCTCGGATATTAGGACCACTGAAGTAGGAATTGAATTTGCAGTTCGTCATCGCGTGTATTTGCAATAATATCGAATGTGAAACGTAACAATACTTCCTACACGTATAGCACCAGCAAGTGTCGTTACCAGACGAACTCTCACACGACTGAGACCTTTTAATAATTTTATTATCGAGTACCATCGGGAATCGTACTTTTATTTTCTTGTCATATTCCAACTTTCCTCTCTTTTCCCAATCTTTAGTAATATTTGAATACATATTATTAAACTTTTTTTTCATTTGTCTTATAATGCATTGAGTATGTTCAAGTTTTATTTTTCTTTTTTAAAATAATGTAACAATTCACCCAAGAATGAACTCTACTCTGCATAACTCTTGTCTGGTTGTTTAAAAAGATATAAACTCTAAATCTATTCGTATATTTTATAATAAAATATATAAAAAAAAAATAATCTTATTCATATTTGTTGCAGATTATTTTCATCATCATCATAACGCTATATTTCTCTTCCAGAAAACAGAAAAAAAAGCATATTTCCAGTTCATCCATCACATATCCTCAGTGAGATACAGGCAAAAGCCTAGTTTACTGGGGACACGACAAATGAAAGGCAACAAACCCAGATCCATTAAAATTTTATGTGCAAATTAAATTACTTGTTGTTTTTTCGCAAATTCTGTATATTTCTTGTCACGTGTAATAAATAAAATAAATAAATAAATAAATGAATAAATGAATAAATGAATAAATGAATAAATAAATAAATAAATAAATAAATAAATAAATAAATAAATAAATAAATAAATAAATAAATAAATAAATAAATAAATAAATAAATAAATAAATAAATAAATAAATAAATAAATAAATAAATAAATAAATAAATAAATAAATAAATAAATAAATAAATAAATAAATAAATAAATAAATAAATAAATAAATAAATAAATAAATAAATAAATAAATAAATAAATAAATAAATAAATAAATAAATAAATAAATAAATAAATAAACAAATAAATAAATAAATAAATAATAAATAAATAAATAAATAAATAAATAAATAAATAAATAAATAAAATAAAAAAATAATTAATTAATTAATTAAATACTTAATTTATCAAATGATTAAATAAATAAAATAAATCTATCCTGTTATATACAATAGTATATCAATATATTTTATTACCACATCCACACATCTTATCATCATTAATTTATTTGTTGAAATTATTGTGATCAACTTGAAAGGAAGTTTGAGAAACACACATTTAAAACGTATTATGCACGAATAAAACATGTTTATTATCGCAATTAGTGTTCGAGAGAATGACCTCTGGTCTCAACGAGTTGACGTTACCATTATGTCGTATCTACTGCAATTTAAATTCAATTCAGTTCAACAATGTTTTAAAAAATTCAAGATAATAACTTGATTAATTATTCAATAAATTAGTTACTGCCATAGATTACACACGATTAAAAACATATTTAAGATCCACTCTTAAAAAACTGCCTTAACGCATTAACTATATCATCAATAGAATCAAACATAACAAGGACTTCAATGACATCGTAGATACATTGACGGAGAAGAAAGCAAGAAGTAAATTGGAGTGGTTTGTCGTGTGGCGTAAAATACAGCACTATGTGGGTCATTATCCAAAACGGAAAGGGTAGTATATTTTTAATTACGTATTGAGTTGGGAGATGCACATATTGCAAACTGCCTAGGGGTGCCGTCTATATAAATGTGGCACTGCTTTTACCACCGCCACCGTTTAGGGTAGGTACCATATTATAAGTCACTGCAATTATTTTGAACATATCTCGAAAGGTGTTATCTTAAAAAACCATTTGAAACATCCAATGTTCTCAGTTTTCCATTTTTGTTCGGAGTATCGGTCCAATTTTGGGGACATTTGGGAATTTTGGTGTTCGGTCCTTATCTCTTTCTTGTGATATTGTCATTAAAGAGTCAAGTACTAACCTATCTGTTGCAAACTCTCCCATAATCACTTCATGCGCCCAATCGTCTGTTTTTGGGCATATTCCCAGCATATACATTATCCAAGATTGACATTTTCTACCGTAAAATCCAACGTCAGTGTTGATCGACTCAGCAAAAATTAATGGAGCTCGCTTATGACTACACCCATTTGCATCTAAAATTTAAAAAACGTTTATTGTAGCTTCAAATAATTTTATTTAAATATTTTAAAGTATTGACATCCTTCTCCTCAACATATTTGAATTGACGATGCAGATATATTGAAGAGCGTGATGGAGTAACAATATTGTGTTTGTCTTCGATAATCGAGCTTTCGGGCTGAAGGACCATTGATAAATCACTATCTGTCGTCTTACGTGTTGGTAATACCACTTTATGTTGGTGATACCGCTTCATATAACAACAAACTCGTAATCGATTTTTTTTCACGACTTGGCCCCTTTTATTTTGTTTCCATCAGTCGCGTGGCAAATAAGCGACTTACCAACTAGGCCACGGGGTTTGAAAAAATTAATAAATTATATGAATCATGAAAGCGTCATTAAAGCATTTGAAAAAAAAGACGAAAAGTCAGAATATATAAAAAAAAAATCGTTAAGTATTTTTACCAAAATTATTGCAACGAAACCTTTTTTTAAATGATAAAAATCCGTAATCAGTGATTGAATACTATCTCATCATGTACCGATTGGGGTAGGTATAAAAAACTGATGTCCATTTCTTCTATTTTGACACACTCTTTTCACTTCTGCTACGTTCATACATGTCATGCATACTCTCCTATTATAAAGGTTTATCATTATTCCCTGTTTCAGAATTTGATTAATCGTCCCTTTTTTCTAGGTCTTTCCAAACTTCTCATATCTTCAGTATTACAAGTATAGATTATTTTTGTTAAATTTTCAACATACATTATTTCTACGTGGCCAACCCATCTTAATGCGCTCCTCTTTTCATTTTATGGACTATATCATCTTAAATCAGCATTTTCTCTCATGTCTTCATTTAATTATATACAGAACAACCTGACGAGTTTATTGCCATGTGGAAATTTCTTTCAACCAACTAGAAAGAGGTTAAAAAGACTTGAAGGGAAAACCTTATACAAAATTGTGAATTGAACCTTAAACCCCAGATAACAAACAAGCTTTCAATCAACTAGGCCATGGAGGTTGACTTTTGATAAAACTTTTGTTTAAGTTAAGATTTGAGTGTGAAACGGTGAATGTTGATTGTGCATGATCTCAAACTAGATGTAAAAAAAAACGGAACAGTTTTTATTTCTTCTCATCTGCTCACACCTTATGTCTTGGAAAAGTTTTCTTGATTGAAACTCAATATAATAAATATGAAATATAAGTTGATTGATAGCAACATAATATGTAGATATATATCGTACATATCTCCCGAAATCGCATGTTTATTTCAAGATAATGGCGAGCAAAATATATTTAAGAGAGAAGCTTTCAAAATATCTGTGCTCATCGCATAACATTCCCTAGTCGAAATACAATTCCATCAATAGAAGGTGATCCTAGCAGACGGGGACATAAGATGTTTTTAGCCTACACTTTTACATAATATTATGAAGATATGTTCCTCCTTTCATCTAGAATGGTTTTGATGTATTTGTTTGTTGTCTTTAAATTCTGTCTAATAGTTATTCCCCTTCAATAGCTGTTAATTTTGGCAATATCCATCACCACTAACTTCTAATTAAACATTGTTAAATGTTAACTCTACATCAACGCTCCGCAAACCATGGTACGCGTATCACTAGTAGTACGCGAGCCCCAGTCTAGTGGCACGCGAGCAAGCAAGCCTCAAAATACTGAAATTCCATGAAACTTCAACATGTTAAGGTCAGCTTGCACCAATGATATTTATTGAGATCACCTAGGGCTGCCCAGTCTTTTTTAAAGAATAGATATGACCGAAGTCATAGGTATCCTTATACCCTCGAACACTAGGCGGAAAAGGTGCCGTTCGTTCGAGGGGAGTAGCACAGCGCGGGGTTCGAACCGACGACCTTCCGGACGGAAGTCCAGTGCGTTACCGCGCTGCCATGCACCTCTATGCAATATGTTAAAAGCATAAAATACATTGCACTATAGAAATTCGCCCCGCTAACCCGAGTTTACGCTTATATCTTTATCTCATCAACTTGGTAAGGTAAGTGTGGCAGTTGGCCAGTGAAACAACACTCATCTGTCAATTATACAATAAGTAAAGAAGGTAGGTCAAGGTACCTATGTAGTAAAAATTAAGTTATATGAAGGGTGGAGGGAAGCAGATGGGTACTGGGGTTAAGCCACTTATTATTACTTTCATTTGGGGGTACAATAAAAAAAACTAATTTTTGGTCTATATTATTGTAATTAATTGTGAAATGGATAAAACTTATAATTAATTGATCTCTCTATAGTAAAATAGCGGAATTTTGTTTTCTTTTTAGGGATAAGAGGTTCAATTATCATCTATTTTGTACTACTTTTAGCGTTTGTCACTTTTTATTGGTTGGTTGCTTGAAAATTTAAGACTAAATTTAATATTAGGTGTAATGGAACACAAAGATAAAATGCATGCTAAGTTAATTTTAATAAATCATTTTGTATTGTCTTACTCGTGTTATCACAACCATTTTGTCTTAATCCACCATTAACAAAAAAATCCACATGACCGAGGGTTTCTAGTTTCCCCATACCCAGGGCATTTGTGTGGATGATATCCACAAATTTGGCATCGGACTTATCTAGTTTTTTATCATTGTCCATGGTAACGAATAGTGGCAGAGCCGGATCTAGACCTGTTCAACAGAAATAAAATACATTAATAACATTTTAAAACTACTTTAAAGCTCACTTACATAAGTCGTGTTTAATTAATGTAACCATACAAGATAAACATGAAATTTCTAACCTGTATAACAAGTCAACACATTTAAATATCTAGGAAGCTTTTTTTATGAGCTTGTATAGATAGAGAAGACAGTTGCTGAATTTATGCAGGATTTCTTTAGATGATATCAGTTTTCTGCAATCACAACTTCAGCAACGCTTGATTATGTGTTATATATGTGTTCTATTTCACTCGATTATATTGAGATTTGTACCGTGAAGACCAGAAAGCTGAATAAACTCGAAGCATTAGAAATGTAAATTCATCGGAGAATGTTCAGAGTTTCTTAGTATCAGTGTCTTTCAAACACAGATGTACTATGTTACCTCCAAACAGGTGTAAAATGGGAGTTCTTAAATAACATAAAATGCTGAAATATTGCCCACCTGCGTCAAATGTTGAGAGAAGAAAATGATCAGTTTCTTAAATTGATGGGAAAATCGAAATTCGATGTGAAATCGGTAGAAGGCGTCTGTTTTTATTATGCGACATTGGCGAATGGACTTGAGTAACTGTTTCATGTTATCAAAGTCAGAGATATTTTCTCAAGTATTATCGTCAATGTCAGGGGTACCTGACACAGTCACGTGAAAAAGAATATAATCTTTGCTAAGTTATAAAATATTCTTGAATAAAAATATATTGTAATCATCTGTATATCTTCATACTGTAAAAAAAGCGTACACAGAATAATACACAGGGTGACAATGTGTGATAGAATGAGAAGTTAAGCAATAAGGGATGAATGTGAAGTTAAGGCTGATGCGTTGAGTAAGATGAAGAAGAGCATCCTGAGATGGATTGGGCAGGTAGAAAAAATGAATGAAGAAAAACTTATAAAACAAATATACAGTCCAAGTGTTAGTGGAAGGCGTGAAAGAGGGAGATGAAAAAAATCATGGTTGGATTAAGTGAACGATATTTTTAAGAAGGAAACACAAACAGTCAGAGAAATCGTATGGGTTTATTGAAAAGGGGAATGAATTGATGTAAAAGAAGTGAAGGATGTGTCTGTCGAGACAGAAAAATCTGGTATTTTGTCGTCTTTGCCTACCCTAACAGGATTCATGATGGTATATTTGTATGTATGGGTCTATACTATCAACTAATATTTGATTCGTTCACAAGCCAAGTGAACCAAGTCTATTCTGGTTAATTTTGAGTAAACAAGGTTCAAACATTTTAGTGTTTCTAATTCTGTTAGGTATTTTAGTGATCGCAATTCTGAAAAGTGTTATATTGAGTACATTTATTACACATATTTTGTACAAAAGCATTTTCTGCTAAAGGCTAAAGCTTTTCGCACACTTTTCATGCAGTGATCTTAAATTCAATATTTTTGAACTTGGTTCACTTGGCTTCTGAACCACTCATTTGATCTCTCTCAACTTGATTTTTTTCATTCGTAAGTGATTATAATTAAAATAACAGATAAATATTTATAATTTTCTATAATTGCAGTTTCCAACGAGTAAATTGTTGCAGCTGACCTTGAAATAACAAAGTTAGTTCATGACCCAAGAAATCCCTTACATGGTAATCTGCCAGCATTATGGAGATAGTAATCTAGGAACATTTTTATGAAGAGAGCACTAAAATTGATAATTCCTTCAGTTAAAGCGCATTCCATGAAGGGGAAAGAAAAAAATATCTGACAGCTGAATAGGGCTCTAGGAAGTTGAAATAGAATATCAACTACTTTGGTCTACTTAAAGAGCCCTGAATAAACTTCGAGTAAGATGACGAGATACAAAGTGGATATTCAAAGATAGAGTTTCTTGAATGAAAGTAGCATTGAATGCGATTGGGCTATCAGAACTCAAAACACATACCAACTTGTCAGAATTGTTGCAAATGATATGGCGATTATTGTTGTCTCCGACTGGAAACATATTTCTCCGACGGGAAACATATGACATAATTAACAATGTATGGTCTGGATACGGCAATGAATTCATGAATGAGGAAAAAGTATGGGAAACACAAAGGGGAGATACATACGCTTGAATGATTTTTACTCAGAGTTTTTCTTGATGTCCCTTTTCTTAGTGTTTCTAAAAGTAAGTTTTTCTTTTGAGAGCATTTCAATTTGGCTATATGGAATAGAAATGGTTACACAGTATCATATATACTACAACATACACAAATGCTTATATCTAGGAAGAGTTGTGAATCACAAATATATTGTACTTAATACCTTTCAGTATCAGTGAACCTTTCCAAATGTTGAGGAGATTTTCGGAAAGGTTGACGTTATTTATAAGGAAAACTTCGGAAAACCAGATGCTACAATACTAAAATAAGTTTTAGTTACTCAACTGTAGAGTGCAAGAACTAAAGAAGATGATTAATCAAATCGATGATAAAGGTGATTTAAAATATTAACTAATAAACGTGACTGAGAATTCAAAATACCTGTGATCCTTTCAAGTTTTCCCGACGTGAGCCATCTCCCTATAGCGCCTGCTACGTGAGTTCCAAGACTCATGGACACAACATGAAATTCATTAAGTGGAACTCCTCTCTGAGTGACTATCTCGTCTATCAGTTGTGCTGTGCAGCGCGCCACCAATTGAACATTCTGCACAGACTGAAAGTAACACGAATCTCGAACTATGGGTTCGTAATCCAAAGATATGACGTTATATTCGCCACGACGCAAATATGCTAAAATGTAAATTTACACTGTTTCAATGATAAAATTTCATTTTAATGGTTCCTCGCAATATATTAGAACTGGTGATTCGGACATATCGATGAACATGACTGGGAGACAACAATGTATTTGCCCAGAATGACTATTGGAGTAGGCATGTAACTTGCGGTTCATTATCGCGTATGTAGAGACTACACTTGTACAAGTCTAGCACGGCTGAGTAGGGTTAACAGACAAACTATTGTACCAGACATGGACTCATTTTTTTTCGGGTTCCGTCAGGAATCAAACTCAATGCCCCTGGATGAATGTCAAGCGTCTTACTAACTAGACCCCGGTTGTCAAATAGATTAGGAGTCCATTTATAAAATTATAAACCTTAGAGATAACTGAAAAACATAGGCAACTTCCAAATTTTCAACCCTGGCCAGCCCAGCCTATCATATTCCTGAAAAGATAACCTTAGCATCTTGATTTAATTTTAGTATCTGACCCTATTTGATTAGATTCATTACCAACTGAAAACTCTAATTTAAAAGTTTATTTTTTGAATAAATTACTTTGCAAGACTAAGACAAAAATCAATACGTCAATGAATAGTATTAAGCTCTGTATTTATTAATTCGTAAAATGTATTTTATTTTATACACTTCCTTATATTATAAATTCAGATGGATTGGGTCCCAAAGAAGAAATGAGAATAACAAAATTCTACTATCCACCAAATCATTGAAAATATAAATACTGTATCTAATAAATTCTAGATAATTATAACCTAACCAGACGATTGACCCATGTCATACACGGTTTAAGAATGTTTTTAAAACGTTTCTGAAGTGTTATAAAATTGTTACAGTCTGTATGACAAGAATGTGTACGGCGAAACCCAAAAAACTATTTGTGATAAAGCATTAAAAAAATACACACATACTACATGATATAAACTGTGATACTTTATTGTTAATTCATACCTGATATATAATCGTTTCGGTTACTTCAAAATATTTGTGATACTTGGTATGAAATCATTTCAGGTACATCGAAATATTAAAAAAATATCATACCTAGTCTAAAATCGTTTCAGATACTTCAAAATATTATATATTTGTATATCTGATACAGAATCGTTTCGATTACTTTAAAATATTTAAAAACTGTCATACCTGGTCTGGAATCGCTTCGGGTACTTTCGAAAAATGTCACAACTTGTCTGGAATCGTTTCGGGTACTTTGAAATATTTAAAATACTCGTATGTTATGCCTGGTCTGCAATTGTCTCAGGTACTTCGAAATAAAAAAAAACACGTCTTACCTGATCTGGAATTGTTTCGGGTACTTTAAATTATAAAAAAATATGTCAAGCCTGGTCTGGGATTGTTTAATGTATTAAAAATATATTACACTTGGGCTGGAAGCGTTTCGGGTACTTTGAAATATTTTAAATATATTATACCTAGTCTGGAATTGTTTCAGTTATTTAAAATATATCTGGAATTGTTTCGGATATTTCAAAATATTAAAAATATATCATACCTGATCTCGAATCATTTTGGGTACTTCAAAATAGTAAAAATACGTCATACCTGGTCTAGAATCAGTATTCGGATCATAGTCTTTATGTCCCGTATACCCGTGAACCAGAACCTTGAAAGGGCCGCTTGCAAAGTTGGCAAACTTAATCGAGTCTGAATCTGACACATTCAGTTGATGTGGTATGTTCTGCGTTGTTCTGTTAAATGTATTGTTATTGTTCTGTTAAATGATTTTTAATTATACATTTCGATGCTTATTTAATTCTGAGCTTCTATTTAAAACTAAAGCCAGTATTATGCTAGTGTAGGGAATACCCACGTCCCTAAAATATTGTCAACATGCAGGGTCAACGACCGATGAATCAACCTCTGGATATGTACAAATGTCACATACCAGAACGTCAATACTGTTTTCACGCAAATAATATTTACATCGCATTCCACGGTAGAAAGAGAACATATCACGCCGTCTCGCCGTTTCGACAATAAATATTCTACCCACTGTATTATCCGCAGCGTCTGCGACCACCTCAGCACGCGCAGGAGTGAGATCAAGATATACCGCGGACGCATTCACGCGCCCCGTTCTGAAATTCTATATATACCTACTTATCGATGAATAAAGGGCACTTGTTATTATTCGCTTGACCATTCATTTCTGTTTACTATTTATTGATTATTCACTCTCACTTTTTCGCATTCCTGAATCGACGTATTTTATTTTAAATACAAAACAAATCAAAATCATCACGACGTATCAAATTAAGCATCCCGCTAAATTGATGACCCCGAACGAAGAGGAACACAGAATTCGACTAAAACGAATATAGCGATGTCAACATCAACATCATCAGCACGTCCTACTAGGACACTAGTAAACATACCAAATTTGAAACTCAAAACTTACGAAGGGAAGACGAACTACATATAAACCTTTGTATATCTACCAATATGTGTGGTGGTAACAATTTTGGCTTATATTTTTTTTACAATAATTAAAAGGTGTGATTAAATCATATTGATTGCGAGAGAAAGATAACAGGAATAAATTCATTCAATGAGTGTAAATTTTTTCTCCTTCTTTTTTTAAACTTTTAAAATTTTAACAATTAAATATGGAAACCACTCCTCTGCCAAGCTAAGCGTATGCCGTCTTAAGGCAGGTAGTTAACATAAAACAGATAATAAATAAACATTTAAAAAAATGAAAAAATATATGTAAAGTATAAAAAATCATAGGTATAAAATAAAGGAGTATAATATATAAAATTAGTATAAAAAATCAAATATACGCGAAAATTTAAATAAATACTATTTATTCACTACGTAAAAAGCACGTTAAGAACATAATTATTTATTGCAATCTATTTTATCAAATACAGTTTATTCCACTTTTTTGTAACGGTATAACCCTATCGGTTTCATCGGTTTCCCCAGCCTGAATGTCCCAAACCGTTGAAGCGTATATATCGGTGCCAGTTCGAACAGAATTTAGTCTTGTTTGTGCTCCCCTGAAGATGAGGTGAAAGCCTTGAAACCGGTAGGGTTATACCGTTACTAAAAAGTGGAATAAACAGTGTTTGATCAAATAGATTACAATGTCTTTAAACCTCCACAACGTTAATGCCTTAACTATAAACAATATACAATTATTTATTTAACATTTGATCTGTTTTTCACTTTATTACATGAAATAAGAAGAAAAAAAGTAAATGATTTTAAGTCTAAATATAACATAATGACAACAGGAACAATTTTACTCATGCATACTTGTAAAGTGGCTCAGTTATATCTATAAAGTTTGTAATTTATTTTTAACAAACACTGTTTATTCCACTTTTTTATGACGGTATAACCCTACCGGTTTCAAGGCTTTCACCTCATCTTCAGGGGAGCGTAAACAAGGTCTTGTTTACGCTCCCCTGAAGATGAGGTGAAAGCCTTGAAACCGGTAGGGTTATACCGTCATAAAAAAGTGGAATAAACAGTGTTTGTTAAAAATAAATTACAATGTCTTTAAACCTCCACAACGTTAATGCCTTAACTATAAACAACAATCTATAAAGTTTATTAAGGAGTTCAATCTTGGTCAGGCGGTTCTTTGTTTTCTACACGCATCCAAATAAGACGGGCTTTTACGTGGATTTCGTTAAGGTGAGATGCCATCAGACAATATTCAATTCATATTCAGCATACCTTTGGTACCTTTCGTTTTGAGATATTTCTACTGCAGTGCCAAGGTTTATTAAGTTCAGTACGCATCATCCTTGATATATCTGACCAACTAGGTTAATGTTTCTCAAGTGAGCACTACTGCCTTGCTGTGGGCGCTGGAAGGAACTGGGGCTGGGGCGTTGTTGGCTACAAGGATAGTAGGGGGGCGTTGAGAAACAAGTGGGCGATACGAAGAAGATTTAATGCAGTCACAAGTCTTTTGAATGGAAAGAGAAAACCACTGCCAATAGTTGACGGCAGAGATTTAAGGATACTGTTGACAAATATAGAACCTAACATACATAAATTGGTAGGTAGCACAACACCAGGCTCATCCGTATCATTAGTGATATTTTTTTATTTTACTCATTTGTTTGACATTAATTACTAACAATAGTGAGTAATCTAGTATATTTATGTGCAATTTCATTTTAATAAATAACTTCTGAATTTCAGTTCCAAGTTATTTATGAATGTTTAAACTACCTTATTTTAAATTCAAAACTTACACAGAAAGCTATATAAATATTTTAATGAAGTTCAGACACTGCTAAACTTGCAAGTTTATAATTAGTTGAGATAGGTTTGCCGAGGGGTACGCTGAAAATAATTAGCCTTGGAAAGGGGGCGGGGCGGTGAGCGAAAAAAGTTTGAAAAACTCTGAACTAGATAATGATTTTGGTTAAATATGATATACCTTGAAAATACATTAGAACAAGGGTGGCCAACCCGCGGCCCGCGGGCCGCGTGCAGCCCGCTGGGTGTCTACTTGTGGCCCGCGGAGCATATGCACACATTTTTTTCTTTTAGTGTACATAAAACCACCAAAAGAACATCAAAAGTAGTTCGTATCATATCCCATATATGGAAGGAATTTAAAACAAAGCCATTATGCTTGATATGCAATAATTCTGTTTCTGTCTTGAAAGAGTATAACATTAAACGGCATTACGAGGCTCAACATGCAAATAAGTTTGATAAGTACGAAGGGCAATTTCGACAAGACCAAGTAAATGAATTAAAAAGAAAACTTTCTGCACAACGTCGGATATTTACTAGAGCGGCTCAAGAGTCAACATGCTATGTAAAAGCTAGTTATGCAGTAGCCATGATACTAGCAAAAAAATCGAAAATGGTTAAAGAATGTTTGGAGAGAGTCGTTGAAATTCTGTGCCCTGAAAAGGAAACGGATTTCTTAAAAATAAGCCTGTCTCGTCAAACTATTACTAGACGTGTGGACGACATTGGAAAACATATTGAAGATAATTTGAAAAATCGAGCATCCAAGTTCATATTTTTTGCTCTAGCATTGGATGAAAGCACAGACCTAATAGATACCGCCCAAGTGGCGATTTTTATCAGGGGCGTTGATGTCCATAACAAAATAGAAGAATTAGCGGCACTGTATCCACTTAAGGACACTACTTGCTCACGAGATTTGTTAGCAGCTGTTACATCGACATTGAATCGCTTTTCGTTACAACTCAACAACCTATCGGGCTTAACAACAGATGGTGCTCCAGCAATAGTTGGGAAACACGAAGGTTTAGTAAAATTGATTGAAAATGAGGCCTGCAAAGTTGGTAATACTTCGATGCTAAATTTTCATTGCATTATTCATCAGGAGAATTTATGTTCCAAGTCCCTTAAAATGGATCATGTCACGAAGATAGTCATCAAAACAGTGAACTTTATTAAGTCGAAGGGGTTGAATCACCGTCAGTTCCAAGAGTTTCTCAAGTCTTTGGATTCAGAGTATAATGACGTTACATTTTATGCAGAAGTAAGATGGCTGACCCGTGCCAAAATGTTGAAAAGAGTGTTTGATTTGAAGCAAGAAATACAATCATTCTTCGCAAGCAAGTCAAAAAGTATCCCAGAATTTGAAGACAAGGAGTGGGTTAGCGACTTTGCATTTCTGGTCGATATAGTTAGCCACCTAAATGTTGTTAATTCTCGTCTACAAGGGAAAGATCAACTAATTAATAACATGTATGATCTTATTTCCGCATTCCAAATGAAACTTGGGCTTTGGGAACAACAGTTAATGACAAAAATCTTCACTCACTTTCCTACATTATTATTGTAGCCAGACGTCACATAAATGGCGGTGGATAAATACGCTTCGTTGATATCCGACTTGAACCTGGAATTTGAAAACCGATTTCAAGATTTTAAAAAGCATCGTGTGCTTTTTGCTGCATTTGCAACGCCATTCTCCGTAGACGTGAATTTATTGCCAGGAATTTGACAAATGGAACATTGTGAAATGTGTTGTGATGCACAGTTAAAGGAGAAATTCAATCAGGTTGGTTTGGAAGAGTTTTACAAAAAATAATTGGACAAGGCGAAATATCCTGCATTTTACAAACATGCTCTATCGATGATTTCGCTATTTGGAAACACTTACACGTGTGAACAGCTTTTTAGTCGAATGAAGCATATTTAATCTCAAATGAGAACACGAATCACTGATGAGCATTTGGAAAACTGTTTGCGTGTAGCAACAACATCAATCGTTATCAACATTGATGCACTTAGTTCTGACAAACAAAATCAGACGTCTCACTAAAATTTATTATATTTTGTTTATTTTTTATTAATATTTTTTGTATTGCCTAACTCTAATCTAATAAATATCTTTAATTCTCATTTTTGCTTTGAATAATAAAAGAAATTTTATTGTATGGCCCGGTAGGAAATCTCATTTCTAAAATCTGGCCCGGCTGCTGAAAAGGTTGGCCACCCATGCATTAGAATCTTTAGGGTTTGGATACCGGTTTTAGTTGATATGAACACTTGATATCAACCGAAATAGCGTGATTAAGAATTCACAAACATATTTACGTACCATCACGTCATTTTCCTGTCAGGGTAGGCAGAAAAAACAGATCGTAAAACTTACCTATCACGACACACATTCTTCGCTTCTTCCCCATTTTCATAAAACTCCTTTGATTTCTCTCACTTTCTACGTTTCCTTTTTTCAAAATATCATTAATTTGATACAACTATACTTTTCTTGATCTTCCTCTGTAACACTTTCCACTCGCATTTCTTCACATTTAAACACTTTAAATTTTACATACTTGGTTTGAAGAAACAAAGCAATAAGCCAGCTTTTTGTACTGTTTTGTCTAAAACGTTTTAAATTATTGAATTTTTGTTTTTTTTTTTAGATTAAGAAATAAAGTTGTTAAAATTAAATATTGAATATAGTCTGCTCTCTAAATGGTTCTTTATAAACTTCATTTTATTATTATTGTTATTATTTTAACGTTATAAGACAAACGTTCAAACACAAAAATATGACTTGAATCAGACAAAGAGGAAATATCGATACGACAGAATAAGGTCATTTTGGAATCCAACTAAGTTTTATTTTCCCCTTGATGATGAGGTGAAAGCCTTGAAACCGGTAGGTCTATACCGTTACAAAAAGTGGAATAAACAGTGTTTGATAAAACAAATTACAATGTCTTTAAACCTCCACAATGTTAATGCCTTAACTATACACAATAATATAAATTTTATTTATTTTGGGAATCATTGATTCATTAATCTTTACTTTATTAAAAGTGAAAATATTATTACTTTCTGGTATTCATAATTGTTGATGGGTGTGCATGGATATTACTTCTCAAGCGTTAGAAGAGATCAGTGCACCTGATACAAATTACCAGCAGGCAAAACAGGGAACCTTTTGTTGACTGGCAACCTTTTGTTTGATGAACTAGACAATTACTCAAGCTATCTCATTTAAGATTGTTTTTGTTTGGATATGCACGAACCAAGAGCGTCATCACTCGCACACGGAATGATCTTGTTGAAATTTTTTTTTGATATTGATATATTTCATATCTCAGAGCATAAATTGAAGATTCAGTTTCTTAATTCATTTTGTAGGCATAACTAAGCCACGTTATAGGTAATAATGAGTCATCGTTTTTTTTTTGCATATTGCATTTTATTTAATGCGATTTGTTTTAATCTGTATCTCAAGTAAAATAAATGTTTGGTTGTTCTATATGCTTGTATTTTTTTAATATTACAAAACACTTTTTCTCACCTTGTATAGAGCCAGAATGTGACATTTTCATTTGGGCATGCAAGGGGTGGAGTAACGCAGCCTGATGGAGTAAATAAACTAGAAACTCCACCAAGTAAACTCATTGCTGAAAGTTGATACAATAAATTAATACATTTAGTTGCATGTTTCACTAATATTTAGATCAGTAAGCAGAGAGCTTTCGTGCATGTTATTGATAAATTTCCTGAAAGTTTTCAGGGAGACCTTAAAAAGCGTGTCACATTCGAAGTTACAGCCAATCAAACCTGGTGTCATAGAAATACCTTTTTCATACTCGTAGCTTACCTATTTCTTTCAGATGAAATATACGACAATGATATCAAGAAAGGGGGGCATGGATGAAGCATTTATTTTTGCGAGTAGTCACCTCAAACCTCGAGATGGTAAATGTTGTAGTGGTGCGTTAACCTCTCAGTGCCAGGCTTTCATAATGGCTGGAATTCTTGAACTTATACCATAATTCTAGATGATATTAAAAAGTTTGAACCTGGTTAGACTGTTGAACGTTTAACTGCACTGCATTTCAATGTAGGAAATACCATATGGATAACACGTAATTAATGTATTTATTAATAAATAATGCAGTGCACCTCATAACAATAATAATAATAAAATAACAGTAGCGATTGTTTTTTTTTGTTTCACCTGGCGAGTTTATTGCCATGTGGCAATCTCTTCCAACCAACCAGAAATATGTTAAAATGGGCCCTAAGTGAAACCCAGACTGGAATTCCATTTAAAAAAAATCTGGATTCCAGCGGGGATCGAACCTGCAGCCTCCGGATCGGCAGACAAGCGTCTTACCACCAGGCCACGGAGGCCATCATACATAACAAAATATTGAATATATAAAAAAGATAAAAAATTAAAACTATTAAACTAAAAATTAATCTCTTTGAATCACCAACACAATACGAGGTTGTCCAAAGGCGGACAGTCCGAACTGCGTCAAACCGGGCGCCTCTCGGATGCTATGTTTTATCAACTTTTTCTCGGAGATCTTAAATATTACATACTATTAAGATGGCTTATTAATGTAGACTTACTAACTTTTAGCAAGTCTACATTACTTATGTAGACTTGCTAAAAGACGTAATTATGCGAAAATAGCCCGTTCCACATTTTCCCTGTTTTGAAATAATTGAGCATCCTACTGATTTCTATGGGATATTTTTAATGAAATTTAATCATGATATATCTTACTGCCTTGATATTTTTGAACCAACTGAATAAATTTTTCAATATTTTTAAAAATAAAAAAATAAGGGTTACTTTTAAAAAAAATCATATTTTAGTGTTAAACATGCATTTAAAAAAAAGGTTGAGTACTCACTTGAAAATATTATTATTGTAATTGTATTTTTCATTTTTTTTTATTTATAAACTTTGAAATATTCCTAAACCTTATTATATTAAAACTTGAAACTACAATACATTATTTTACAATTAATAACGTTGTGACTAAGCTGAATGTATTTTTCGTCTGACTTTATTCCATGAAAACGTTTCATTTGAAAGAATATAAGCAATGTTTCTCAAAGCTTATTATTAAAAAAAATGTTTTAAATAATACTCGTACATATTAAAAATTCACTTCTATTGGCTATACCGTTTTATTTGATTTTCATTTCAAAATTATCTTTAAACTAATGTAAAAAAAAAACCTATTTGTAATTAAAAGAGCTACCGTGTTTAAGTTATATCTGTACAGTATTATGCTTTTGTACTGCTTGTATACAGTTCACTTTCGTGGGCTGATTTCAGTGTTGCAATCTCATTTCATCAACCTCTTGTGTAGCTTATGACTGGGCATCGGAATTCCTAAAATAGCCTCCGATGATTCCCCATCATCCATCCCTGCACTCTGCGGCTCGAAGGGCAGTTGTCAAGGGTAGTCCAGTTTAGTCTCTCAATTGGTCAGTCTAACGCATTAGGCTTCTTTCTTTTGTGTGTCGTCCTTCCACACCTCCAGTAACCACAAATCTCTCCAAATTGTCTCACAAAAATTTCAAGGATTTAAAAATAATGAAAATCAGTTCATTATTCAAAAAAATATTCGTCTTGATTTTTGAAGGAAATCATTCATTTCATAAACTATAAGTTTGTAATTACGAAAATTTTAAGTGATAAATATAAATAAAAGTATAAGGTTTTTTTTTTATTTCAGCTGCATTATAATTTCACTTGATAAATCATACTCTTGTTGTTTTGCTTTTTGTTGCTCATGCTTGAATGTCACGGTCTATTTATTACTAGAGAAGAAAGTATTCGCCCGTGATTGATCGATACGGCCATCCATTCTTTGGAAAACGCTGGATCGTGTAATATGTACACTTTGTATTAAATTTTAAAACTCTGCGTGCTTCGAAAAAATCAACACTGCCCTCTTCATGTGTAGATTAGTCATGAAAAAAGTGATAATACGAAGCAAGGTTGCAAACTTTACTTGAGCAGCCATGACACGGAAAAAATATTCATTGGCATATTTTGTATTGTATTATACGAGTACTTTATGCCGGGTTCATTGTCATAGTATAATCTCTTTCAATCAATCCGAAATATGTAGAAGAGATATGTTGTTTATAGTTCAGGCATCAACGTTGTGGAGGTTTAAAGACATTGTAATTTATTTTTATCAAACACTGTTTATTCCACTTTTTTTGTAACGGTATAACCCTACCAATTTTAATCTCCGGAAACTCTTATTTAATGGTTAAGGCAAAAATGGACTACTTAGCAGCAGTGGTGTGTATAAATTTTTATGTGCTGACTGATAATTTCAATATAGGAAAGACAGGGAGATCTTTTGAAAAGAGATTTCGTGAACACAAATCCGCCTTAACAAATCCTCTAATTTATTCTGAAATGGCTAATCATTGTCACCGTGAAAACCATACTTTTTCTATTGATGATGCCAAATTCTTACATATCAGTAGTAACGGAAATAAATTGGACAGATTAGAGGCCCTAGAAATTTCTAAGTCAGTACATCGATCCGAACATCTGGTGAACAGTTATATCCCAAAAATCTCTCCGCTCTTGGTCGAAATTGTCCTTTGCCTCCCTCACCCATCAGCCCCCAACCGTTGAAGCGTGTATATCGGTACAAGTTCGAACAAAATTTAGTCTTGTTTGTGCTCCCCTGAAGATGAGGTGAAAGCCTTCAAACCGGTAGGGCTATACCGTTACAAAAAAGTGGAATAAAGTGTTTGATAAAAATAAATTACAATGTACAATATAAGAGACTTTGAGTATAAACCTGACTTAAGCTCCCTTTGAAAAAAGTTGCTTCTAACGTGTGTTAAACTGGGTTGGATGATTGCAAACTAAGCCATGGTTTTCGTCAAAGCCACATATTTAATAATATCGGAATATGAATGAAGATTTTTAATAAGTTTCCACTTATTTAATTATGCCTGCTAATACGTTTCGCTCTAAGAATAAAAATTGCTGAATAACATGAAATAATATAATGACGTTTTTATATGCTTACTTATTGCGATTGATCCATCTCATTTATCTTGCGATTAAATCTATCAAATCCCATAAAAGGTACCAGCCAATGGTACACAAAAACACATCCCGTTAACAGTAATTATAAATTAGTATAAAAAGTGATTAATAATTAAGCTGATGTATTAAATAAGATCAAGAAGAGCCCTCTGAGATGGTTTGGATATATGGAATGAATTGATGAAGACAGACTAACAAAACAATTATACAGTGCAAATGTGAGTGGTAGACGTGGTAGAAAAAGGTCAAGGAAAGTATAATTAGATCAGGTGTATCATACTTTTAAAGAAGATAATTTAAAAGTTAAAGAATTTTTATGACTTGTATTAGATTGTGTATTTATGCAAAAAATGCGAAAGATACTATATATGTTGCAATAGAAAACGTTAGCGCTAACTCTTCGCTGCCTATCCGGACAGAGAAATGGCGCGTTAGTATGTATGTATTATTCAATTGAAACAGTAATATATTTGTCATCAACCCAATAATACCGTTAATTAATTTATTATGTCTCGTTTAAAACTGAATACATTAATATTATATATAAAGTGTTTAAGAAACTTCATTATACAAATTCACATGATTTTTAATAATAGCCCTCTGCTTAATATGTTTCCTATTTAAAATCCACCCCCCTTGGATATCCAGACCCTGGCCTGCCCGAAGGATTCATTTTCACTTTTTCCCCGCTCTATTTACCATTGAATCACATCTCTCCTCACTTCTTTCCCCCTACCTCATTCCTCTTATATTATTTACACTTGTACAGGAAATGTATTTTTAACAATTTAGCTTATCTTGACCTGACGATGAAGACGGTGGTCTTCGAAACCGAGAGTAAACCCAAAAATAAACCAGTGGTGAACACAAAAATATAAAATAAGTGTTTTTTTTACTTATTTTTCCTTTTACATAAAACATGACACCACAAAGTGAAACTATAGTCTCTTTGAAGATTCAAGAAATCACATTATTAATTTAATCCTCACAGATAGAAAATACAGAATATAAGCTTAATATTTATGCAATTCAATAAATAATGTACGGAAGAAAAACTTGATTAGAGATTATTTAATTGTATTTAAAAATGGACCAAATATTCTAATTAACTTCACTATTTCCTCTAAATTAGTCATGTGCTCTATTTATCTTTCAACACTGCCTCTCTTAAACGTTTGGCTTGTACAAACCTTAATTTGTCCTTTGACCCGCGACGGCTTCTATCAGACTTTGGCCATGCCTGGTATAAAGTATCGTAATACATCATATAATTAAATATAACGCAATAAAATCAATCATATTAGAAACTGTATGTCACTAGGCCGTGCTTACTGTAATTCACGAGTATCAGTAACTGTCGAGTTTCAAAATATATAATGACTAACTTATACCTGATTTTGTAACTTAGTTCCTCAACCATTCCACCACAATGTCGTAATATGCTAGTTTTTCACATTCCAGACTAATAGACAATTTCCTACTTATTCGACTACAAAATATTGCTAGAATTAAGTATAAATATATTTCATATAGAATACTAGTGAGTGGAACATCTTTGCGATCGGGTGTTTACTTTTTTTGCTTGCTCAGTGGTTATCTGATAAACCCATTCGTCCTGGATAGTCTTGGTTTGTATGTTTCGGAAAATAATCTGAGACAACGCACTCACAGATTGTTTTACCAGCCCTTTAGAAGAACCAACCTTTCGAAATGCTTGTAGGTAGAGCAATCACACTTTTCAACCGGAAGCCCTCTCAGAAAGACGTTTTTCATGTGTCGATATAAACTCCTTCATCGGAATATTGTTTCTCTTATTTTACATTTTTCAGTATTATTGTTTGAATTTTTAAGATACAAACATATAATTTACATGTATTTTTCATTACTTTTTCATATCTCAATATAACTTGAAATTGGCTATGGTAGTGTTTGAATGTAAAGATTAATTTACATTTAATTATTTTTTCACTGTACGAATTAGGGAAACCTATCGTGCAGAAATGTTTAAATATATTCTCAACTAATTGTAAAGAAAAATAATATTAAAAAAAAGATTATGTAAATTCACTACATTTAGAAAACCTGATGTCTCCATTCTCAAGACAAAACACTACTTCAACTTCTCCTCTTGTCATTTTTGATCGGGGATTAAATATTGCTAGATAAAATTTATGTGAAAAAGGAAACTAATATAAACGTACGATGATTTGTATGGCATATTTGCGTATATAGGAAGCCGTGGTGATCTGTCTTTTCTGCCTAGGTTAAAAAGAACATGGTGTGGTGGAGTTGTATTACATGTTTGTTGTATTCATTACAACTTGACAAGTTTATTGTTATATGTTAATATCTTCTAACCAACCAGAAAGGTTGGTTGGAAGGTATTGCCAAACCTTAAATTAAAATCAAAATATATTTTTTCACCAGGAATCATACCAGCAAATCCCGAGCTGGACGACAAGCGTCTCATTTCGTTTGTTTTTTTTTAAATTGAATTTTTTTTCTTCATTTTATGTTTTTATAATCCTTTTTGAAGTAAAAAATTTTCCAGAAAGAAATTTTCAAAGATCTTGAAAATTAGAAAAGTTATGAGGGTTTATATTCGAGCGCGCCGGACGAAAAATGATCAGGACTTCGCAACTTTCGGGTCGTCAATTGTTATGGCTGCAGCTTTATTTTCCAAGAATTCTCGTCCAATAGGGTTTCTTGGAATGATGAATAGATATTTAGTTTGTTGGGATTTTTGAACAAGTTTATATGGCCTTGGAATTGCTGATTAACAGTAAGTTGAAAATATATGCTTTAATTCGTGTAAAAATCGCACTAGGAACTTTAAACGCGTTTCCTGAAAAATCACTTTTTTTTATATTCTCCATGATAACTCAAAAACTAATTAACCGATTTTAATGAATAAGTACTTATTCTATTTCTTATACCTCTCTCTATAGCCGGTACTAGAATTATTTCAATCGATTAATTTTTTACTCTTATAGAAGAGTCTTTATAGAAAGAAATTGAAAAAATTAAAAAAATTTTGTCTTTATAGAAAGACAAAAAAAAAACGATTTTTAATTTAATTTTTTTTATTCTAGTGCCGGCTATAGCCACATGCTTTCTGCATAAAACAGATTTGTTTTTAATTTTCTGACTTGTACAACAGCCACAAATATGGGCATAATGGACCCCCTCCATGTACGGGCGGGGCGGCCTTACTTCCGACTTAATAACAACAAAAACATATTTTTTTTATCATAAAATTTTATGAAAATGTTCTTAAAGGATAAATAAATATGTCTAAAGAAACAACAATTTAAAAAAAATATTCGTTCACTGAAAAAAAAATCTTAAAAATCCTCGACTTTTCGGCCCATGAAATGAGAATTTCCCTTTAAGACTTACGCACCTATCTAATTAAAATACGAGTACATATTTAACCCATAAAATAAATTGTGACCAGATTACCTTTTTAACTAAGCGTATACTTTGAATTTAGTTTTTGTTTAATTTTGTGTAGTATTGTTGTCTAAAACTTGCAATATTAGCATATAGATAGCTTATATTGTTTGTAAAAAATATTAAAAAAACAGGAATGTCAGCGCCATGATATTATCTTACGGGTTTTAATGAGGGTCAAAATAAAAAAATAAAAAGGTTTGTCAATTGTTTCTCAAAGTTTGTTTTGAGGTTTAAACCATATGTTTTAGAATATCTTAAGTAGGCTGAAGAAAAGAAAAAAAATAACTGGGTTAGCAACGGAAGATTAGAGAAAGTAAAATAATTCAGTTGTTTTATTAATATTTTTTAGATGATAGAATAGTTATGAAGGTTATTTATTGAAAGACATCTAATGATCTTATGAAAGACGTCTAATGATCTCATAAAGTCAATAGGACACTAAAATAAAAAATATCATCCCAAACAGTATCCAAATCAACTGAAATGGTGGATAACAGCATTTTTTAAGTACCAATTTTCATATATGGAAGTGAAACGTGAATGTGACAACTTATTAAAAAAGTCGAATAAATGCTATAGAAATGCATGCACTGATAAAAATACACGAGGTGATAAAATATGATCGAATATGGAATGAAGAAATTATGGATAAATGGGAACTTTATATTGAGAACATTCTGTGGTGGTTTGGACATGTAAAACGAATAAATGAAGAAAAATTAACAATATTAACATACAGTGCTAATGTGGCTTGATTACGTTGGAAAAAAATCAAGGAAAGTATGATTGGACCAAGTGAATGTTATAAAAACAGTCAGATCAATCGGAGAAGCTTTATGAGAAGCACTATAGATGTGAAGGTAGCGAAAGCTGTGTATCACAATAAAAAAGTAAGGAGTTTTGTCTCTTTTTTTCTATCCTGACAGGGAAACGGCATGATAGTATTTATAATTGTGCGTATGAATATAAAATATTGACTTGATATACAACATTTTTCTTTCTTGTAATATGGAGATTTTACAAAAAATCGTTAATTCTCATATTTCTTTCTTCGAAAATTCGTTGTTTTCGTTTGTAATAGCGTGTAGCAGGCTTGACAACCTCTGCGAACTTGTTGGTAAGACGCTTGACTTGTAGCTTTCGGGTTCGATTCCAGGTGGTATCCGGAAAAAAATAAAAGGGTTCCATTCTGGTAAAAAATGTTTGCCTGATAACACGAGTGACATGTGTACGAGTGTCATTGCCTCAGCACATGCGGTAGTTATTTAAGAGGTAACGTACTGGGCTTTCTTGCAGAAGGTCGTCGGTTCGAATACCTCGCTACGCTACTCCCCTCGAATGACACAGGTATTTTTTTATTCTAGTATTCGGGAGCATAAGGATACAAATGACTTGACACGATCTGAAAGGAAAAAACATGCTGATGTGTTCCAATCGTCTCCCTTCGGTATGCCATGGGATCCAGTACAGCGGTGTGGCCAGTGAGTTTGCTGGTGTGCAATGGCTCACTCACTTAAAGAGGAGAAAAGAAAGAAACGAACAAAACTTCTTCGTTTTTTAACTGAATTGACGTTGGAATGGCGAGGGGGTTCTCGATTACGAGGCCCAGTAACGATAGCAAGTTATTACTGACACCTGCGATTAATAATGACGTGTTTTGTATCCACCTCAGTTGTTTTTAGCCCGAAGGCTCGATTAATGGACTGAAGACAATGTTGTTTCCCGGTATCGCATCGAATCACCAATTCAGGTAAGTTGAAGGGTGCAATAAAATAAACTGTCGTCGGTGGATACAATTTTAAAAAGTGAGGTCCAATCATGTGAATTAGATTTTAAAATATTTTTATGTAAGATCAGACAAATTTAAGAAGCCGAATGAAAAGGAAAATGGACTTGAAATTTGTGAAAGGTGTATGCCGCAATAGAAAAGTCTAACGCCATCTTTTCTGGTTGCTTTGACATGGAACCAGTGTGAAATAAACGTATATGCGAAGGATGAGAGTATGAAAATACAAAGTTCAATAGATTAGGAATCAAATTCAAGAAGTAAAGTTTTGATAAATTTGAGAGTATGCATGACGAGGTGTATGAACGTGACAGATGGGAAAAATGTGCATGAGGATAAAAATAAGTTATTTGTTTCTTCTCTTTCATAAATTAATGTTTTTCTGTTTTTAGAAATAATAACAATAAATTACTTTTTGTTTAATTGATTACATTAATCCCTACTAAACGTATTTCTCCCTCCTATTCCGAGGTTTTCTTCAGGTGGAATGATCTCGGTTTGTTATGAGAGCAGTGACTGGTGTCATGTAACATCGATGTTATGTTTATCTAATTAGTGGAATGACGTAATATTGTTCAATATTTTAATACAGATTTCCACAAAGTTAAATCCGAAATATTTATAAGTTTTTTCTGTTTTTATTTTATACACAAGTTGTAATATAATTGCATGTTTAAATGAATTTGATTTCATTCGATTTCTTTTGTTTTTTTCTTTGTGTAATTGCATTCACTCGTTCATTAAAAACCAATCTAAATTAATTGATAAAGTGTAGATCTGTTCTCTCTATCTAACCCAAAAGAAATATTTCAGGATGATGAAGATAAGAAATAAAACAGTTAATCACAAACGAGTCATTTTTAATAAAATAAACTTACACAACATTAAAAATGTCAATAATTAAACAAATACTAAAGATTCCGTCAATATAAAAAAGGTTGTATTTTTTACAACTCCCTGAAATCAATTTTTGGGAGGCGTTTCTTCTTCCGAGTTTGGATCTTGGTCTTTTTTTGGTCCTTTTGCATACGGTGATCTGTCATTTGTGTCTACAAAATATATCCCCCTTGCCCTAAATCATAAAAATAGTAAATAAATAAATCAAAATGAATTTTTTTAATAGTTCTGTATCATTCATTTATTTATTTCGTGACAACATAATTAAAACGCTACTTGGTGAAAACATAACTAATAATAAACCTGCCACGCTATACTATTATATATAGCATACAATGTATTAGGTGTTAACATAAGTTGTGTCCGTTTTTTTCAAATTTAAAAATGAGCACCAAAAGTAAAACAAAATGGTAAAGGCTATACGTCATTCGAAAGAAAATTTTCTGCTCTATAATATATTGTGTTTGCTTTTACGTTACATATATTCTTTTATTTGATTACAAGCCTTCAAAATGGAATGTCAAGTAGACGAAAGTAAGCATTTTCGACACCTCCTGTTCGCATCACCTCATCAACGTTCGACAATTGATTTTTGTTGTTTTCACTCAAAACATGTGGAACCCAAGCGCCGAACTTCTGGACTTTTCCCATTGATTTAAGATGGCGGTATACAGTCATGTGACTACAATTCATCTTCTCAGCCAATTCTACGGTGGTTTGAAGGGGATCTTCATGAATAATATGGTTTATGCGGTCCTCATTGAAGTTCACTTGTCGTCCGGAACGCTCCATGTCTTCCAGGTCGAAACAACCGTATTTGAAACGTAAAAACCATCGACGAGCTGCCCTTTCATTCATAGCATCTTCACCGTACACTTCGCAAATATCGCGAGCAGCTTTGGCAGCTTTATTTCCTCGATTGAACGCGAACAGAACGAGGTAACGAAAATGATCACTTTCGTCTACTTGACATTCCATTTTGAAGGCTTGTAATCAAATAAAATAATATATGTAACGTAAAAGCAAACACAATATCTTGTAGAGCGGAAAATTTTCTTTTGAAAGACGTATAACCTTTACCATTTTGTTTTACTTTTGGTACTCATTTTTAAATTTGAAAAAAAAAAACGGACACAACTTATGTTAACACCCAATAATATAAATAAAACCAATGGAACACTAAGTACATATTTTTCAACAAGTACGCTAGTGAAACTTAGACGTTAAAAATTAATGAAAGAAGCTGAGTAAATGTAGTGGAAATGCAGAATAAGATATGTAATTATTAAGATGAACGTGAGCTTAAAGCTGACGTGTTAAGAAGGGGCTAAAAGAAGACGCTAAATGGATGACTGACGAAATACAGATTAAACAAATTCATATTGCAGGGAGCGGCAGCCGATCTCGAGGTGCTCTTGCGTGCCGAACCGGAGAAACTTTAAATATTTTTGAATTTTCACTTAAATAAAAATACTCGTATTATTTGTCAGTATTCTTATACATATTTAATCTATACAAATATTTAATATTTTTGGAAGTCATGTTTGCGAATATATAATTTAAGTATTGCGAATTATTTTTCCGGCTCAGCGCACCATGCACCCCGAGACCAGCCGCCGCTGATTGCATGTATAAGTGGAATTCATGGTAGAAGACGTTCGAGAAAATAGTGTTTGGGTTAAGTGCACGAGATTTTGAAAGACGGAAAAGTATTGAGGAAGAAAAACAGAAAGAGCTGTGGAATAAAATGTGTGGATGTGGAAGTAGCGAAACCGTTTGATAGTTTTTCTCTGAAATGTATCATATTTTTTGCTGTTAATATTGAGATATGTGCAATTTCGGAATGTATTTACATAATATATGTACATACTATGTTGCTATCAATGGACCTATATTTATTTTTCGTTTTGACAATCTATATTCTGTCATACACAAGATATACTAGACATTGCAATTCGGACTTAATAATTGTTAGTAAGACCATTGAGTATAGGAATTTTCTTATCATATTTCTAGTATTGATATGTGATTCAAGTTAATAAAGAATAAAAATGTTTTTTCACGTTTTCAGCATTGTTTGGCAATTTTATCCACCCTTGGAAACCTTAAGTGAAAATCAAATTGGAAAAAGTCTGGGTAGCAACGGGAATCAAACCCACAACCTTCGGGCTGGAAGGCAAGCGTTTTATCTACTATGCCACATAAGTCGAATCATCACAACAATTATCCGTTTCAGTTTTTTTTTTCGAGTCATTAATGTGAAAATATGGCTTGAAAATTGGACAATGTAATGGACTGCTTGACATCGTGTCCAGCCTCCAGAAGCAAAAGATCAATGAAAAGTTGTGGATGAGTGTAATGAAGGCATCCTCTCAGTTCCAGACTATTACGTAATCATTACGATCACATATAATCATCACAACTAAGATGAAGAATGCATTCCACAACTTCTTCGGTTTGATCAGATTATGACAAGTGTATTGAATTAAAATTTCTGTTTCAGAATCATAACGAGATTAATAATTTATCATTGACTTACATCCAGTAACTGATCTTTTAAATAAAATTTAACACAAAACTTGGCTTCTATTGGCGTTGGATTGGAATATAATTAGTGTTAATAAGGGCTCTAGATATAAATCATCCCATCAATCTATCCCTTTCGAATCATGGTTTAATATAATAAGAATGAACAAGACGGGTATCAGTCATATGTCGCTTGCGAATGGGTTACTGCGTGTTGGCTAATCACCTTACACAATGGATATTGTGGAGGATCCCGGTTGCGAGTGTGGTTTGGATGACGAAACTATATATCATGTATTTTTCGGATGTGTTTTAAATGCCAGATTTTATTTACTAAACGCCATATCTTTGCCGCGTCCAATAAATATTGTATCTCTTCTAATTTCGACGAGCTTTTTCACTTATAAATCAACTTTAATTTTTAAAATTTTATTAGCTTTAAATTGTATGTTAACTTATTTCTTTTATCATATTGACTCAAATAATTGAATTAGTGACTTGATCTGATTAAACAAATTATTATATTTACGGTGGATTGCCTAGTAATAAAAAAAGATAAAAGATATAACTTAAATTTTTATTTAAAATACTTACGAATCTGGTGTGTATTCTCCCATTATTTCTTCATGATCGTCCCCATTAAATTTACATAAACCCAACACATAATTAGTCCACGAGGGGCATTTTCTTCCCCAAAATCCTTTATCTGAGTTGATCGATTCCGCAAAATATATCGGAGCTCTGACATGGTTACAGCTAGATGGAGCTGGAGAGAAGAAATAATGTTCATGTTAGGATGTAGGATATGATAAACGTTAATCTTGAACAGTAGCTGCCTTTGTGTAACGAAATACCTTAACCTCTTGTTTTTTTAAATATACATATCATTTATTTTATGGCCGGGGGGACGTAGTCCGGGACAGAAGAGCATACAACCTGAGGACGAGGAGAGCTGACCCCAACAGTCTTCGCTGACAATGAGTTGGGATGGAGCCAGGGAGAAGACATATCATTTATTTTATCCATTTTTAAAACATAATTTAATTTTCTATAGCGTTTACCATAATGCATTATAATCATAGTCATTGCTCTCATAATAGTTATAAAACAGACATCATTCGTTCACAATATTACTGTTTCTATTTTTTAATGAGATATTCTTCAACAATATATCGTCGTTGTTCTGCGAAAAGCATTTAAATCCGTTTTGCTTAAAATGACTTTTTGATGACATTTTCTTTAAAACAAAAATATCTACACATGGAAAAAACATTTATGTCCAAAAGTTATATGGTTTCGTTGTCTTGAAAAGATAAAAAAACATATCATCCCGAAGCAATTACATAGTTAGTATTCATCCTTGCCAATCAGCACAAGAGTTCATGACTTAATAAACCACGACACATCAAGTCATTCGGAATAAATATTAAAATAATATAGAAAAAACAATATTTTAGAAGCGTTTCAGTCACCTTTTTACAATTGTTTTGATCAAGAAAGGATTAAGTCCAAAACAGGTGTCCGTTTTTTTATTTTTAGGTAATATGTTTTTAAGTTACTCATTTTTTGTAGTAATTCTTATAAATAAATAAACTGTCTTTAAATAACATCTGTTTGTATTTAATTTTATTAAAAACTTGATTTTACATAGCCTTCCGAAACATAAATTGCATTTATCTCAAAACTTAATATTTGGTCTAAAATGCTTTTCGCAGAACAACGACGTTATTATCTTAAAAATCTCTTTTCATACATCTCACATACATTCTTTTACAACGCCTACGATTTCTATAACTTTTTATGTTTCCTTCTTTCAGAATATTATACACTTGATCCAACCATACTTTCTTTAGTATTCCACTCATATTTGCAGGTACTTTATTTTGTAAATATTTCATCATTTATTCGTTATACATAACCAAGTATCGCAGAGTGATTCTCTTCGTCTTACTTAATACATCAGCCTTAAATTCACATTTATCCGTAATCACTTCCTTCCAAATTAAGCCCTATATTGTCACCCAATATATTCTTCTTAGTTCATGTAAGTCTACAGCATTTAGTCAGCTCTTTTCCGTGTTTTTTCATGTCCATGTTTTATTACCAAACAATAAAGTTGGTACTTAAATATTATTGTTGACTATCATTTTAGCAGATTTGGTTCAACATTATATTTTTATAAGTTAGGTATTGATCAGTCGTGATGAGTTTAAAAAATGTTATCCACAAATTTATATCCTGCTTAAATAAATTTCATACGTAAACCCGTAGGTTATAACCGTAAAACCTATTTTCGTTCACGTCTACGCTAGAGAAAAATAAAGAATATGGGAAAAAGCCCCCAAAAATGACCTTCATCTCTTATAACAAAACATTCATAAAACTCCAATTTAGTCAATTATCTATAATTACATATTATTGCTTATAACAGTTAACACGTTTCACGCACTGAGACCTGCAATGAAACTTATTTTTGCGAACACTAATTTTTAATGTGATAATTTCTACCAATAAATCAGTTTTTTTCTTTTTCTTTCGAATGACGTATAACCTTTACCATTTTGTTTTACTTTTTGTGCTCATTTTTAAATTTGGAAAAAACGGACACAAATTATGTTAACACCCTATACTATATTAGAGGGAGTAACCGAGTTTTTAAATGGCAAATATTAAAGCACTCCTAAAATATAAAACATTATTTACTTATAAATTGTATTTTACTATTAAAGAGAGTTGGCATAAGACTTTGACTCTTTATTTATTTTCTCTCTTTACGCAGGCAGTGAACCTGGGATTGTGAGTGCATTTATATTTTTTAACTCCTTAGCTTAATACAACTGTACATTACTTACACATTTCAGTTTGCTGTTCGCATCTTGGTTGCGCCATACCTCCGTTCACATAGAAGTCAACATGTCCACTGGCCTCGAGCTTTCCCCTCTGCAGTGCGTCAGTATGGATTATGTCTACAAACTTGGCGTCATTCGAGTCCAGTTTTCTGGAGTTATCCATAGTGGCGAAAAGTGGCAAGGCAGGGTCTAAACCTTAGGATCATAAAAAAAATATCAATCGAATGGTTTTATAATGTTGTGAATAAAACTTAATTATGTTGTACTAATTATTTATTTCCATATTAATTAGAAAGATTGATCTTTGAGATAATTTGGATGATATAGGAATACTCGATTAGAAATAATAATCATTGGGCTATCTGTCAACAAACATCAATTTAATCACGATCAACATTGCGACCGCAGCCTCTCGTGGGCTTTGTTCCCTTTTAGATGTTTTCAGTTATGTCTACAAACAAATTATAAAAAATGTTATCTTCTCTGTTTGCATTGTCAATGGCCTCTTTGAAAACGAGTCTCTGAAGAGCGTGAAAAATGAATATGCAACTACATGGTACAAACAAGGTCTCAGGTCCAAAGACCAGATATATTGTATTAACAATGTTTCTTAACATTATTTCAAATAGAGATTAAAATCCGGTTTTTTGGCGAAACAAAACTGATCTGTCACAATTTAGTCTACGTTACTAACTTTTTGTAATGTAAAATTCACCGTTATCAACTACTATATTCAGCTAGACTTTAGTTTTACAAAGATTTTTTATGTATACTCCGATTTTCATGTGTAATTTTTATGTATACTCCAAATGATTTCTTCAATGGACATTTGAATATAGAAAATATAGCATTTATGTGAACAGATATATTATAAATAATATAAAATACTCTTACAATGATGCATTAACTGTCATTAGCATCAAATAACTATAGTAGCTATTTCTACTTTTTGTGTCAATGGCATTAAATTAATTTGGACAATATTGTGCGTTCCACGAATCAAGTCCTCTTAGATGCAAACACCGGACGCCTGTTGCACTGCAGCAAGTATATAGATACTACCCAGTTCGAGTTGAAGTGCTCTATTTACTTTATTTCTTATCTCTAAACGCCATTTGATATCCCTGTAACCCTTTCTTCATCTAAGAAAATATTACATAAGCATCAAAATCCCTTAACCTGCTCTAATTTTCGTTGCTCACCCATACTTTTCCATCACCCATTCCCTCTTTATACTTTTCCATCACCGTACATTTGGATTTCGCAATATTTAGTCTCAGATCTTTTTCTTCGCATCTCTCATACAATTAAATTATATAACCCTGTAATTAATTATCATTCCCCTTATTCGTAATATTTTAATTAATTACATAATAAACCATAATAAATTATTAACTGCGAGAAAACGTAACAAGTGTTGTTAAGTAAGTAGAAATGTTTGAAATATCAAGTGACTGACATTCTTAGAGTAATATTTTCATTGCATTGTATTGTAAACATATTGTTTTGCAAGTGTTTTTTTTTTGTCGAAGCACTCAATGGAATAATGAGATACTACTCGTACTTACCCATAATTGTGATATTACAAGTAAATAGTTTGACACACTCATATAATCATTTCACAATTGATGTCAGAAAATTTATGACTTTTTAAAATGAAAATCAATTGGAATTTTCAGTACGGTGTATTGATGCTCTTAGCTGTCGGATGGAATAATTTGACTCTCGTATATCTAAACATTTTTAAGGATATCTTGTGCCGTAGAGTGTATTGTATCCTGCAATTGTACGTGATGTCCCACGAACGTTTGAGTCACACATTATTGTGCGATATTTCCGTAAATTTAATGATTTTTCTCTCATTTACGTCAATTTCTATTCTATATAATTTCCTACATTAATGTGTAAGTTCTATAAAATAAATACATAAATAAAAAGGGTGGTACCGTGTTTTTGGCCTTAAGGAACCACTAGGTTAAGCATATATAATACTCACGGTTCGATGCACACGTAAGAAATAATATAGCACAAAAAGAGGTGACCATAACCTTGTCAGTGTCAGGAAAATTAAATTAGACAGGGACCTATTTTAATACGAGTACTATCAGAATTCAAATAGGCAGGCAGTAGATAAGTAATATGTAGTTGAAAGGAAATAATAGTCTTGTATATAAATTTGAAGCAATACTCTCGTTTGTAGTTTCAAAACCTAAAAATACGATCTTACCTGTAATCCTATCAAGTTTTCCGGACTGTAACCAGTTAGAGATTGCTCCAGAAACTTGACCACCAAGACTAAAACCGACTATGTGAAAAGACTCCAAGGGGATAGTTTTAATATCCACCACTCTGTCTATCAGCTGGGCGGTACAATTTCCAACTAAAGGCACATTCAAAGCAGCTTGGATGTAGCATGGATCCATAGCTAACGGGGCATAATCCACAGAAATTATATTGTAATCTCCATGAGTGAAATAAGCTGGAATAAAAAAAAACAAATATAATTCCTTATCAATGATGATGGTTTTAACTTTAAATTCTAGAAAGATTATGGTTTACAATAATCTCTTAACGCAGTGTTTAAGTACCATATTGGATGTATGGGAGGGAAACGTAGATGTAGAAAATTACTTAAAGGAGCTGAATAAATGTACGTATTGAGAAGAACATGTGGCGTGACAATGTATGCAAAATACGAATAGAAGTGATAAAGTCTGATGGCAAACCATTAATTAATTAGAGTACAGACGTTCTCTTCGACCTGCCGATGAGAAACTACCAAAACACCGCACTTCATTTTAAACTCTTGACGCAACTGTGGAACGAATTCGCAATAGTTACCAGATGTTCACCATCAATATTTATGTTTTAGGGAAAAATGAAAAAATATTATATTACTTAAAATTTCCTATCATCCTAATTTCCTTTTCTTCTCGAAATGAGTCATTTGTTTTTACATGAATTTAAAGGAATATTTTTTCAGTGTAATTTGTCATGTATTAAAATAATTTATTGTATTCGAGATGAGTTGTTTGCTTGGAAGAAATTGTTGTATGGAAATAAATCCACCAGATATACTATGTACATTAATGGACACAAAAGAACGAAAATAAACGAAGAAATAAATTTAGGTATGAAGTAGGATGAAAACTGAGAAAACTTGGTTCTGAGATTTAGAATGAATGAATGATAAAATATTGATTAAAAAAAATTACTGTGCAAATGTGAGTAGAATGCCAAGAAAAGTATAGATGGACCATATTTTGAAATTATTAATTATTAAGTTAGATATTTTGTAGATGGGTGAAGACTATCATAAAATCTGGCGTTCTGTTCTTTTAGCCTCGAAAGAAAAAGATGGTTAGTCAAAAAGTTTTGAAAGCGACATCTATGGAGCAGTAGAAAACCAAAATTTCTACGCTATTTCAATATTTCATCTTTCATAAGAACGTACTCAAAATTTCATTTCGATCTGTCAATTCATTCTTTGTTTACAAGCCATTTGAAGTTGACGTGTCAGTGTATTTTTTAACAATGGAAAAATCCGAATATCGTGCAGTGATTAAATTCTTTGTTTTGGAAGGTTTATCGGCTACCGAAATCCATGCAAAGATGGTGAAAGTATTAAAGGAGTCTTCTCCTTCATTTCCAACCATTCACCGATGGGTTTTCGAGTTAAAGCGTGGCCGTACAAGCGTTGAAGACGATCCACGCTCAGGACGTCCAAATAGTGCATCAACACCAGAAATCATAGCGAAAATACAGGATATGGTTTTGGAAGATCATCGATCGACTGTGGATGTGATAGCTGGCACCATAGACATCTCACATGGAACAACATGGCATATTTTGGATGAAGTTTTGGGTTTCAAAAAACTGTGTGCACAATGGGTGCCGCATTTGCTAACAATGCAACAAAAACACGTTCGAATGCGACTTTCTGAGCAACATTTGTTGCAATTTCGAAAGGATAAAAAGGATTTTCTGCGTCGATTCATCACTATGGATGAGACTTGGGTCTACCACCATGATCCTGAATCAAAACAAGAGGCTAAGGAGTGGTGTGAAACAGGCACTTCGGCTCCGAAGCGATTTCGTGTCCAGTATGTATGTATGCATGTATGGGTCTAAAATCGACTATCTTGAGGTAAACTTATTGACGACCCAAATTCAGTGTCAGGAACGACCCAAATTCAGTGTCTTCTTAGGAAGACGTGAGTTAGGTCGAACTATGTATTGCCAAATGTAAATGCATATTACATACATACGTGGGGACTAGGAAGAGAACTCAACTATAATTGTGGTGCTCTACATCAGCTAGCCACCCTTAAGCCTTTATGTCTTGTGATGTGTAACTAGTACACATTGATTCTAAAAACTTTAATATCTCTAAAAACACAATAAATACTGGGTTAAGATTTTAGGTGTTCCTCCGTAATACATTTACGCATTGAATGAAAAAAATAATATTAATAATAATTAGCACTTATCGGCCACATCAGAGATATTTTGTGAAAATTGGGAATAAATTCACCAATACAACCAAACGTATGCCAATGTATGACGTAGGTATATTCATTCTAAAAAAACCGCTATGGGTGAGAAGCGACGCTATTCACGTCTAACTCTCACTCTACTTCGGTATATGGGAACTCAAGAAATAGAATCTCAGTTCGCTCGCTTCTCTCGCTTAGTAGCCAGCGGGCTTTCGTTCGAGGTGGTCGGTTCGACCGTTTTGTGAACGTCGTCCGATGTTTTTTTTCATGATTTCAGCAATTAAATTTCAATTATTATCACTTTTGACTTCAAATTTAATTAATTTAAGCGATTGGCTATGAATATTCTTATTTTTTCCGATTTTAAATCGCTCATTCTTACACGTGTATTGAATACTGGAACGGGCGGTTTTTTAAGCACTGGAAGGGAAAGGTAAGTGAGCGAATGCTATAGAACTCAGACGTAATTTGTTCTCTCGTTGAATTTTTCACGAAAATTGAGATTTTTAGGTGTTTGAGTATTCGTGAAGCTGTGCTCAATATTCCAGTATATTTCTTGATTATTTGTAGTATTTTTCGTAATTTTATATGTTATTACAATAGTCCTATTATTATTGGTCGTATTATTATAACGTAATATACAATGAATTTACGATTTTCAGTTTTGGTAAAAATTCGTTATCTCGAATAATATTTCAATTAGATCGATTTTTGTCTACATAAATCTGGCTGTCGGCTTGTTCAATTTTAGGAAGCACTTAACAACAATCCTTTTGGGGAAGTGTTATTAAAATGATTATATATGAACATTACAAATATTCGATACACTCCACCTTAAGCCGAATGTGTTACTATCATATATCGGATGATCCACAAAGGTTTCTTTGCAGTTCGTCTTACCTCGGTAAGTTTTATGCGGTTTTCTTATTAAAGTAAAGAAGTTCTTGATCTAATGGCCGCAGCTATCACTTAATTATTCTTACTCTTAATTTGTTTGTTTGTAATGTGTTTAATATGTTAATAATATTGGGGTTGAATCCCGAGTTAGAGCACCCTTGAGAAAAGTCTGCTCTCTAAACGGCGCTATATAAAAAGTCCATTTTATTATTATTATTAAAATTATAGTACCTGGCCTTATTTCAGAATTCGGAGAGCCATCCTTGTCCCCGGTGTAACCGTGTATTAGAACGACAGTCGGCACATTAGGAATGAAGTCAGCATTCAGTATAGTGTCAGGTTCATCAACACTTAATTTATGAGGGTTTTGTTGTGCGTTGCTGTAAATATTAAAGTTAAGTTTTTATTTTCAAGTACATAAAGGATCTTATTTAATACGTTTAATTCAAAATTAATGATTAGATCTAAGACATAAGACTAATAACAAAACAAATATTGTATTTAAATCATAATTTATTGTATATAAATTGAACAGGGGGTTCTAATGGGTAATAGGGCTACGATGGAGTATACTTTGCTGGAAAGTGTACCTCTACAAAATATCGTAATGCGCCATGTTGCAATACCACCAGCAACACTACTACCAAGTCCAATTCATTAGCGTCCTCGAGTGGTCTTTTGGCTCCGCGAACCCTGGGCAATGTGGCCACTGACATTAACATCAGTGTCATAGCAGATAACGAATGGGCGAATGGCGAGTCTCCGGCGCCACAAAACTGGATCCCCCCAGCTAAGGGAAGGTGACCCCTACAGAAAAACCCATCAGCGAAGGCAACGGGAAACCACTCTGATTATCTTTTCCCAGGAAATTCACTATGGCGAGGAACACAACAATGGCCCCTAGTCCCGGGCAGCCCTTCAGTGGGCAGGGGGTGCGAAGAATCAGTACCACTTGCTCCAGCTTATATTGAAGGGGAAAATCGAGGGACCGGAAGAAGACAGATGTCCTGGCTGCGGAATGTGAGGGAGTGGACCGGCATCCGGAGTGCAGAGGAACTGTTCCGGGCGGCTCAGATTTGCCGAAGTGATCGCCAACGTTGGGGGGACCCGACAGGGCACTTAGAAGAAGAAGAGAAATTGAACAGAATTATGAGATCTGAAAGGCAGGAAAAATTTTAAAAGTAATATTCTATTTACACATAATTTATATTAATCGGAATTGGTTATCAGATCTTTAAGACCAGACGAATTGCCAAAACAAGATTTTATTTAAATCAAAATGGTTTAAGTTGAGATGATCAAGTATAAAAGACGAGAAGAATTTAAAAACAATTTTTATTTAAATCATAGCTTATGTAAATTATAATAAATCGTCAGGTCTGAAAAACTAGTCAAAGTGGCAAACTAAAATTTTATTTAAGCAAAAATTTTATTTGAATATTGACAGCAAAACGATAAAAAGAGGGCAATATAAACAAGCAATGTAGATACATTTAAATTATTGTATTGTACAATTTTTTTTTTAAATTAATGAATTAATGAAACTTCACCTTGTATACAACCAAAATGTAATATTTTCATTCGGACACACTTGAGGAGGAATAATACACCGACTGTCGTACAGAATCCCACATACTTGAGTTTGTTGACTTATAAAAATTAAGACTGAAAAAAAAGGAAATGGACATATGATATATAACATATATTTACTTATTCTAACTTTTTTTTATGTAAATAAATCTTGCATATTTATTATGACTCCAGTCTGTTTTCAATGAAGTTGCTAGGCTGTGATATACGAGTATGGTAGTCATAAATAGTGTCATGTTAGTCCACTTCTAAATACAGGCGGCCCTCTACTTTCGCACATAATTGGTTCCTGAAAATGTGTGCGAATGTTGAATGTTCCAAAGTAGAGGGATGTAAAAAACATCAAAAATTGTATTTTAAAATATTTATTTATCAATAATAATATTTATTTATCAATATTATATTAAGAATATTTATTTATCAATATACATAATTAAGTCAACAAGGCGTGTTTAAGTGCTTTCAGGTGTTTTCTTTATAAACTTGTCAAGAGTTAGTTGAATACCCCCCTTTTTTTAATTTTCTTGATAGAATTTTATAATATGCTGTGTCTTTCTCAATCGCCCTACGTACTTGATATATACGTTCTCCATCGGGATCATATTCTTCCATGATAGTCACAAATTTGTCAAGATGCATGAAGGCTTCATTCATATTTTTGACTGTCAAAGTCTTGACGATTTTATCAGCTTCTTCTTCCTCACTTTCATTGAGTATTTCATTTAACTCTTGTTGCTCAATTAAGTATTCATTTGACAGAGGTACTGAGTGAGATTCAATCAACTCATTAACATCTTCGTTGTTGACGTCCAAGTTTAGTTCATTCATTAGGCTAACTATTTCATCTGTGAAAGTTTCCGGAGTTTCTTCAGAATTTATAAAATAACTCATCATTGATGGGCATAATTGTTTCCAGGAACCTTTCATTGTTGACTTTTATTTCAGCCCACGAGTCTCCAATATTGTTAATTGCGTTATTGTTATTATCGTCAAAAATATATAAAAAATAGAATTTAAAAAAAATGTGCGAAATAGAGAATTGTGCGAAAGTTGAGGGCCGTCTGTAATCTCTACACTGGCTGAAGTGTCGCGAACAGATTGATTTCAAACATTGTCTCTTTATATTTAAATCCCTTTGTGGGATGTCTCAATTGTATTTTTCAAATCTGTATCTGAGAGATGTTCCTTTGGAGAGCAGTAGAACTTTAAGCTCGATTTCTCATTAATCTAATAAATTGATTGTTTCAAATTAATCCAATAGGGCGGAGGTATTATAAAAGAGTGTTTGCCTTTGTTGGTCCTGTGGCGTGAAATGGTCTATATCAGACGTGGGTATATGCGGCTCCAAGAGCCGCATGCGGCTCTTCGTTGGGTAAAGAGCGGCTCCCAATGTCTAATAAAAACATAGATACTTCTTTCCCCGTTATACTCGTACTTGTATTTTCGCGATTTTCCTTTCTACATGTTGTAAGTGACAAGATGCGCATGTATGAAAGCAATTATCAAAGACAAATGCAGTGGTGTAAACGTGTGTGCTGTGATTTCAATGTGTAGATTTCAATTTTCCATTTTCGATACAACATAACATATAGTTGTGAATCCTTATACGAGTACTCCTCTATGAAGTTTGTAAAATCAAAACATCGTTCGCAGCTAACAAACGAACATTTGACAGAATTGCTGCGAACGGCTGTAACAAATTTTACATCAAATTTGAGAGATTTAGCTAAAGGTGATAAATAAACTTTTTATTATATTACAATATATTTTATTTTTATTAAATAAATTTACTAATTTATTATTTTGTGTTTTCTTTCTTATTTTTATATTTTCTTATATGTGTATTTTTTAAACTTTATATAGCAATTAAGATTTGTGTAGAATATATAATAAATATTAATTTGCAAATTTAATACTACGTGAGAACGTGACTATGGTGTGGCTCTTTATATACGAGTATATGGTATGCAAATCCAGAATGTGGCTCTCGTTGACCTCATGTATGCCCACCCCTGCTCTATATCTTAATGTCAGAGATATGGGTAGCGTATGCAACTTTAGGAAACATTTGAAAATAACGCTTTTTGAAAGGTCTTATAAAAAATTACTTCTTCTTCTTCTTCTTAGACTTTCTATAGACTCAAGAGTCTGTTACTGCAGGATTGTCCTCCTGTGATGATGAGCTTCAGCTATCTCTCCATCGTTTCGGGGTCTCCCTGGTGGACGCCGTCCATCCGGCACCCCATGCAGAGCTATGTATGGAATTCTTGTGGAATTCATTCTCTGTACATGTTGGTACCAGTATCGTCGACGCTGTCGTCCCCGTCTGACCACATCTTGGACCTCACAGACCTCTAGGATTGTGGTGTTCCTTACACGATCACGCAAAGTCTTCCCAGCAATAAAAAAATACGAAGTTGTATAAATACTGTACGCTACATCTAAAGCGGAATGTGTTACTATTTTAATCTGTTAATAATATTGGGGTAGAATCCCGAATTAGAGTGCCCTTGCAGAGAATTTGCTCTCTAAAGGGCGCAATATAATTTGTATTTTTATTAATATAAAGTAATTTCTTCAAACCAATCAGTGTGTTTAGTAATTAACTCCTTGGTTCACCAATCTGAGGTATTTAAGTCAAAAGATTTTTTTATAAATAAAATGGATTTTTAATTATTTTTCTTCCATATAGCAGGATTTTAAATAAAACAATAAATAAATGTTCATAAAGATGTACACCTAGTTGAAGTGATTTTCGGAGTTTATTTAATAAAAATCAGTTTGATAAGTTTTTATTTTAAATAATTAGAAAGTAATTAGTGGATAATTTTATAATGATTGAAGTTAAAACAGCATTTTTATTTTAAATAATTAGAAAGTAATTAGTGGATAATTTTATAATGATTGAAGTTAAAACAGCATTTTTATTTTAAATAATTAGAAAGTAACTAGTGGATAATTTTATAATGATTGAAGTTAAAACAGCATTTTTATTTTAAATAATTAGAAAGTAATTAGTGGATAATTTTATAATGATTGAAGTTAAAAAAGCATTTTTATTTTAAATAATTAGAAAGTAATTAGTGGATAATTTTATAATGATTGAAGTTAAAACAGCATTTTTGAAATATTGTATTTGATAATATCGTATACCATAAATATAAATACTTGTTTTATGGTATTTCTGGGTTATGTGTGGAATAGACAGGGGCTATGCGATAATTATGCGAACACGACAAGTGTCGAATAATTTGTTAAATACGCCATTATTTAAAATTTATAATCATTATGTCAATTATAATCATTGTATTTAGCATAAATACATATTTTATGTAGAAACTAAGAACATGTCAGTTGGTGTAATTAAAACTTGTGTTGATACATTTTTTATGTATGTTAAAATTACACTCGGGCAAGATTTCAACAACGTTGAAAAATTTCTTTTAAATTTAAAATCAGAAATTTATTACAAAATAAAAATTAATACAATCCATTTTCGAAGAACAACTTCCGTGACTTTTTTGGAACGATGCCGGACTTCCAACTCGGGGGTTGTTTACCAGACCCTTTTTTTAAGGGTTCCAATATGGTTTTCATTTAGGACATTTTTAACATTTAATCTGTTTTCTTTAATGTCATAAAATAAATCAAATAATTTTGTTTTATTTTTCTATTTTACATAATTTAAATCTTTGAAAGTTTTATAAAAATGCATGAAAATTGTAAAGATATAATAACATTTGGGAAATAATAATTATTTATTTTGATATAAATTTTATATTATATTTATAACATTAAATAGTTTATATACATTTCACATGTAAAAATCTTTCATATTTCAGAAAAGGTATATTTAATAAATTTATTCATTTACAATTTGAACCAAGTTATTTAAACGATCAATATCATTTAACAATATATACATGTTTAAGAATAATTTATCTCACATGTTATCCGTTTCGAGAAATTAATGAACTTGTAAGCGTATCCATTATACGGGTTCGTATCGAATTTTTTGGGAGAAAATTTTACAATTTTATTATTTTTTATCAGTTAACTTAAGTTTATAATAATTAGGTAATTTTAATCAATATATCAAATTTAAAAAAAAAATTGATAGTTTTTTTTTTTTTCGTTTTGCCAAATCATTCAATAAGTTTCAATAAAATATAATATATGCACTCGATGGATTTGACCAAACTTGGTTTCCACTGACTCATATATTATACTTTATGAAAATAGTATTGTGACGTAAAGAATAAAAATTATTAACTTCATTTTATAATTGAAATACATGTGAACAGATGCAAAGTTAAGTAGAAAAGTACCAACACTTATCGATTTGAGAGTTGAAAACGAATGGGTGGTAAAAAACAAATGACGCGATAATAGCAGCGTTTTTTTTTTAATACAAATTATTTCAAAGGTTCTCTGAGTTTTCATGTCAAGTCACTAAACGGTTGTATTTCAATTATAAACTTAAAAAAGTCTGGAAATAAAAACGATTCCGAGAGAAATTTAATTCATGTACCATAACTTGAATGATAATGAAATGTAGTAACCATTCATGTAACTTGAATGACCACGGCATATACTCGTAAATATTTATTCTAAATAAAAATTAATACACTTAATTTTTTATTTTTAAGGGTGATATCTCCTATCTACCTAACAATTTTCGTTAAGTTCCATTGTCAATTAGAATGAAATTAATTAGTTAAACTGAACGCAAGATTGAAAAAAAAATGTACCGCCAGTAAACATTTTCAAATATAAATTTTTCATACATAAAATTTCTTATCCTTTTTTGCACTGCTTTCTAATTGTACGAATTACAGTATATTTAGCAAGTTTCTTAATTTTTTTCACAAAATTAACATAATTATTTGTTGTTATCCTTATTGATCTCTCTTTACTATAATTTACATCGTCATATCCACCTTTTTTGTGTGCACTTTCAGATGAATCCTTCCAGGGAATATTTATGATTAAATTCATGGAGCTAGCTTATTTTTTATGATAGTGTATATTCACTGACTTGAGTTACTGTAACAGATACTAAAACTACGAATATTTAATTCAATTCTCTTGTGATATGTTACTCGTGCTGAATTATTTATTAAGTTAGGAAACAATATCGTTTATAAGATTATTATAAACTAATACGTATTAATATAATCACTTCAAATCCACTTACATCATTTTATTATTGTAATAATCAAAACCATATAAATTTAAAACAAATAATAAACCATACTAAGTACGAAATTGTTAAAATAAATATGTCATTGGAGGGAAAGAATGGTTTAAAAAAATAACAAAACGGGTCAATATAAGCGCCAGCAATTATATACTTCAAAGAATAAAATGTGAAATTGATGAATGAAAATATGATTTAAAACATTACAAAGTTGTTAAAATAGTTCTCATTAGTTTGAATTTCATCGGTTTTATGCAGTCGCTTCATTTTGTGATAATTTTGAACAAAACAAAGTGTGCCCTTTTGAAAAACAATGAAAAAAAAAGTCAAGGACAGCTTTATTTAATGTGACTTGAGATTCGAGCTTTTGTATGAATATTTACAATAGATCAAGTAAACGATAATTCGTGACAAAAGTTTAAAATTGAGTGATTATCATAAATTATGGGGATTCGATCATTATCATAGATTTGAGATAAATTACATATTAATACACAAAAACGCCACTGAATTCAATTTGTCTGAAGCAACACAACCCGAAATATCTATCTACGAGTGTATACATCTTGATTCCCATTCTAAATCTATAAAACATATATGTCTTGTCAGGATCGTGTGAGGTGACTTATTTTTAAAAGTGAAATTATAATTATTTAATTTTTCTCCTTCAATTTTGGTTAATTGAATTTTTATCGCTTAATTGTAGGAAATATAATAAAATGATTTTATACTTAGGAGTCCTACATAAACTAGGGACAACCCTGTTTTTAAATCAGTTTTATCTGAGTATTGCAACAATGTTTTGAATTAATGCATTTATTTTATATACGAATACATATATTAGTAGGATTCTAATAATTATTCACAAAAACGCATTTATTGTTTTTACCTTATTTTAGTTCGCCTATTCAAAAGCAAATTTATTGTCAAATTAAACAACATAAATGTTAAAAGATAATTTCAAATTTTATTCGTTACATATCAAATCAAATTAAAATTTAAATGAAATGTGTAAAATATAAAAATTACGAGTTAGAGAAAAAAAAATTACTTTAATATATGAAATATTTTTCATACTATTTAATTTACGACTTTTTGTAAGTATTTTAAAATACTGTCAAATAATACGAAACATTTTTTTAATCGTAACATTATTTCATTTTTTTAATTTAAACATATAAATTCTTCCCCTATCGGGGGGGTTAGTTTCTACCAGTTTCTTTAAACAACAATCATCTTGTTATTTGCCGATGATCTTATGATATTTAAAGCTGACAGGAGTGAAGAATGCTGTTTGTTCATGAAAATCTGGAGAAGTTACATTTATGGTGTTACAGGAATAATTTGAGACTCAATGTTGAAAAGTACTATGTCATGAGATTCTCTCGTTAAGAGAATTAAAGTCTCTTCAATTCAGTTGATGAGCATGTCTCAAAAACAGTGAATAAAGCGAGAAATTTGGGTATCATGTTTGATGAAAAGCGATGTTTTTTCTCCATATTAATATCAAATCAAGCAGTCTGATGAAGACTTTAAGTTTTTTGTTAAGAATGTCAAAAAACTTGACAAATCCTCTCATATTTAAAACATTATGCTCGTCCCTTGTGAGAATACTTGAGTATAATTCCACAATTAGATCTTCATCCTACTAATATGATATAATTCAACATAAATCGATTGAAAAGGTTCAACATAAAATCTTGCGATGCATTAATTATAGAATATATTGTGGATTCCTAAGGGGAACCTTAGTGACGATGCCCTTCAGGTAAAATTGAGTCTTACAAAATTGTCCGCAAAAGTTGTCTCGAATCTATTATTATTTTCATAAAATCAATAATGGTGATATTAACGGTTCAGATATTCCTGAGCTTGCTAATCTCCGTTTACCCACAAGGAAAACGAGACAATCGGATACATTTATTTAACTGACTTCATCCCCTAGAGAGTGGGTATTTTCACATCATTCGTATTTTGTACAAGATCTGGGAAACTGAAAAGTGGTGCGTATTTGTAGTTGTATACTTATATAAATTTATTTTAACTTACCCTAATTTAACTAACCTAACATAACCTTGATATTGATGTTTAAATAGTACGATGTGAATTATATAAATATGCTTAAAAATGTATTTTCTATAAAACAGAATGAATTCATCTGAAAACACTTTCCATTATTTATATTTTTTAATACTCAATGAAAAATACATACCAGATATAAACACTATATGAATCATGGTAGGTCACTATGTTAAGATCGTTCCAAAATATTCAAATGTATGATTTCAAATTTTACTTTTAATTATTTTTCTTACAATTATACATTAATTATATAATATAATTAATACTTATGTTCTTTTTATAGAAACGTATTCACAGAATGTAAAGTTCTTTGAATACAGTGTTTAATAAAATAAATTACAATATAATGTTCGACTCACAATACTGTCAGTTAGGAGTTAACTAAAGAACTAACTGTCAAACTGAATGTTATTGAGTTAGTGACGATTGTTGAATAAAATAAGCATATATAACGATGCTGTTCTCATATTAAATAGCATACCTGCCGAATTCGCAAAAAACAAGGATGAAATAATCAATAATTAAAATATTTAATATATGAAAAAATAATACAATGCATTTTTGTAATTATGCAGTTATTTTAATAAACTTATAATAAAACATTATTCATATATAATAAAATTGCTATTTAGTGATTTATTGGAATTTAATTACTCGTAAAACGCCATATCTGTATATTTAGATTAAATAAATTAATCTTACATGTACAGTACGCGATAAACAATTTCTTTTAGTTTCTGCAGATTTATGTTATTTTGATTAATATTCAAAGTGTACAGTATTGCCTGAAATGAAATGAAAAATTCTATTTTACAAGGTGTTTTATAAAAATGAACATACAGGTATATTAAATTTATTTAAGTTTTTAAAATACACTTTCATGTAATTGTAATAATTTGTCAAAATTTGTTACTCACTAATGTAAAATTTATTAGTCGATTATTTTTCATCATCTTCGGAGTGTAATAATTGAGTCAATGACTCTTGAGAAGGCGCCGTGCGATTGGTTCGAAATATAAAGTGGAGACAATGACTTCCGAGGATGGGAAATACGATCGGTCCGAAACATAAAATGGTGACAGTGATTCTTGAGGATGGGTCGTGCAATTGGTACGAAACATACAATTGAGTTAGTGACTCCTGAGAATGGGTCATGCTGTAGATCCGTATTGTACTATGGAATCATTGGTTCTTGAGAATGGGCTGTGTATTGGTCTGAAACATAAAATAGAGACAGTGACTCCTGAGGATGGGTCATGCGATCGGTTCGAAATGTACAATAGAAACAGTGAGTCCTGAGAATGGGCTGTGCGATCGGTCCGAAACATAAAATGGAAACAGTGGCTCCTAAGATCACGCCGTGCGGTCGGTCCGAAATATAAAATTGAGTCAGTGAGTTCTGACGACGGGCTTTGCGATGGGTCCGAAACATTATATTAACCAATTTAAAAACTATAAACATAGTTACTGAAAATCTTTAATATCGTACATGTTTTTTCAATCAAACAATGAAGTAGAAACTGACAGACAATACTGACTCTCTATTGGTTTTTATCTCAAACTGTTCAGCCAATCAAATAACATGTCTCATTCAGTCTCCAACCAATAATTATTTAATCAGTGTTGACATTTTTTATGTAATCTTGCTTTTTACCTACTTTTCATAAATATCAACAAAATTGTCTTTTCATCATGTTAAACTTTAAAAATCGAAAAACATATTTTGTATTTTAAAGTAATCTCTCAATTTTTAATTCATAAATAACATAAATTCGTTCATATGGACAAATGACAAAAGTGAAAATAATCAAAGAGAGATTTAACTACAGAAAATTAAATAATTTCTTTTGGTTTTTATGGTTCGTGAGTATTTAAATTCGCATTATCCATAAAGTGATTCATATGTAATACATCAACGGTGTATAAAACCTTTTTATTATTCAAAATTATTTATTTATTTATGCATAGTCGATTTCGACCATTAATATTTTTTACAAAACAATTAAAATTCAAAGTGGAAGTGTATACAAAAATACAAGATGTTATTGTAAAGTGTATGGCCTCACAGTAACGCACTGGACTTCGTACGGAAGGTCGTCGGTTCGAACTCCTCGTTGTGCTACTCCCCTCAAATGACATATATCATATATGTTTTCCACCTAGTATTTGGGGGTGTAAGGAAACTTATGACTTTGGTATTATTCTTTAAAAAAAAATGTCGGTGTACTCCGATCTTCTTACTTTGGTGCACCGTCGGATCCAGTACAGCGATGTAGCTGGTGAGTTTGCTGGTGTGCAACAGCTCACTCACTTGAAAAAAAACCTCAAGGCTCAGCTTCCCTTTCTAATTCAATTTACATTAGAATGGCGAGGGGATCCTCGACTATGGGGCCCAGTAACGACGGCGACAAGATGTTATTATAAAATATATAAATATTATATAAAAATACTAACTAGCATGGTTCATACAATTTTCAGTCAAAAGTTGTGCTTACTTCTGTTATTGTATTAATTCCATAATAAATCGAACGTAACATGGTTTCATGATAAATCCTTTAATATTTTTCAGACTATCGAATAAAAACACTTATTTATCCTAGTCGTATAAACACGTCTTTATCCTAGTCGTATAAATACGTCTTTATTCTAGTCGTATAAACACGTCTTTATCCTAGTCGTATAAACATGTCTTTATCCTAGTCGTATAAACACGTCTTTATACTAGTCGTATAAACATGTCTTTATCCTAGTGGTATAAACACGTCTTTATCCTAGTCATATAAACACGTCTTTATCCTAGTCGTATAAACGTGTCTTTATCCTAGTCGTATAAACAGTCGGTAGTTGATATAGTTTGTGCATAAATCAAGTCTTAATAAATTATATTACATTTTAAATGTAAAAAAAAAATTTCATTGCCTTTGATATTTAAGAGATTCAAAAACATTCATAGAAATATTTATTGTGTTTTATATAAGGGTGATTTGTTTCCCGCTTCATGAAAATATAAATGCAGCTTATAGCTTACTTCAAGAATTGACCGTGAAAATGGAAGAGTATCATTATTTCTGCAGTGCGGCCAATTTGCTTGTAAGTACAAGTCCAATTATCACGAATTCTCTATAAAGAGCATGACGAAGAAGGAAAAGAGATGTTTAGATATCTTTTTTATAAGTTTATTGCATTTTTTACGATCTAGCGTAATTATTTCATAATTACAATTTCCATCATCCAAATAGACAATGGTTATAAATGGAATGTTTATTTGACAATTAAAGACAATTAAAGGTTACTGCATAAAATTTTATTCATATTTTTTTTAAAGAATAAATTTACTTATAACATAGAAAAAACAGAGATTATGCGGAATGATGGCATCTGAATCGGGGACAACATGTCACATCAGTGGAGTAAGTCGTAATGTCTTTTGAGCCGCTGTTTGAAGCGCACAAACGAGAATACGTGATTCAAACAATATTTTTAGAAGCTTGTTCTCATTCCTAATATTTTTTATTCGTTCCCTGTATGTAAAGAGTGCGAGTGAGCAAATTTCGTTCAATCATTTTCGAATACTCAATCAATTGACGTAAGTAAAAATTGTTCTTAACAATTATTGGCATTTTTTAAATTCACATTCTTCATTAAACAAATATACCCGCTCGCTCACTCAATGAACTAATTTTTTTTAAATAAATTTTAATAAAATATGTCGGTTTTAAATTTTTTGAAAATATTCCTTGATTTAAAAAAAATCTAATTTTACAGAATTCCGATTTCGGATAAGTTATGTTCATTGAATCCATTAACATAAGTGTCAAAATTTGTTAATTAAGTGTCAAACGGTAGTTATAGTTAGCTTTAATAAGTATGAGAATTCGATTTCTTTATAATTTTTTCAGAGACATGATAAAGACAACCTCTGTGGCCTAGTGGTAAGACACTTGTCTGCCGATCCGGAGATTGTGGGTTCGATCCCCGCTGGATCCCAGATTTTTTAAAATAGGATTCCAGTCTGTTTAACACTTAGGGCCTATAAAAAAAACATCTTTCTGGTTGGTTGGAAGAGATTGCCACATGGCAATAAAAACGTCAGGTTAAAAAAAAAGAACTATCATATTTCTCTATTTGAATTATTTGTATGACTAAGAAATGTAAGTGACATAGGCACACACCTGATCTGAAATTATTATTGTCGTCACATCATCGTAGAAAATATAAAAGAGGTTTAACAAAAAACATAATAACGATTTATTTTAAAGCTTATTAAAGCTCCTCCTAAACGACCTCTGTGGCCTGGTGGTAAGACGCTTGTCTGCTGATCCGGAGATTGCGGGTTCGATCCCCGCAGTAACCCAGATTTAAAAAAAAAGGGGATTCCAGTCTGGTTTTCACTTAGGGCCCATTAAAACAAATTTCTAGTTGGTTGGAAGACTTTGCCACATGACAATAAGCTCGCCAGGTTAAAAAAACAGCTGAAGTTAAATAAAGGTAAAGATTTTTCCTTTTAGTTTCGTCACGTACACTTACTTTTACATTACTTCAATAAAAACAAGAAAGAAACTAATGTACTCTTATTTAAAATATCGTAATCTTACTTTTAACATATTCATGGTGAGTTGGAGGAAATTACAACAAGGTAATTAGCTCGCTAATTCTGCATATAAGTAAAGTGCAACATAAGGATATTGAAGGTATAAGGACAGTAAAGTACAATATAAGGATACCAAAGGTATAAGGATACCTATGACTACGGTCATATCTATTCTTTTAAAAAAATGTATTCAAATATTAATTTAACACATATTTATTTTATCCTTTTTTGTTATATCAAATATATCTTCAATGTAATAGGAAAACCTTTTTCAAAATTTTTCACAATTTTACAGTTGTTTCTCAGATCTTCAAAACAAATTATATTACTCGTACTTCTTAAAACTTTCATATAGATTTCTAGCTTATAGAAACGAAAAGTTCATGAAAATATTATTTTGACTTATTCTGTTATAATTTTTAACCACGATTTTTAATCCACGTTTCATTAAAATAACTTACGTAAAAATTCTTGCACCATAATAGAAAACATGATTTTTTTCTTGTGATTCTAAACTTAACAAAAACACACAGAAACCTCATCTCACTAGGTGTTATTGACCGCACTGAAAAAATATTTTCACTAACCCAATCGGATTTGTTATTGAAAAATCACACATTTATTTTAACTAAGAAGGAAATAGAGTATTTAATACTTGGTTATCTTCTTAAAATGTGTATTTTCAATTCATTTTGACATGTTTATTACTTAAGACAATGCACGACTAACCGAATATTTAAAATTAATCAACAATTACGAAATGATATTTTCAACTAATTGCCTTTCGACAAAACGAGTTTATTCTGTATAAAATTTTCAAATTTGAATATCAATATTGAGATTTCATAGAAAATACGTTGAATGTAAATTATAATACATTGAACGTAAATTATAATATGCTGAATGTAAATTATAATACGTTGAATGTAAATTCATCCTAAAAGAAGATATACTATATTAAAAAAATAGTTTTGTTTTCATTTAAATAAAAATATCTTCTACTCGTACATGAAAAACTAATAAAAACGCAATAAGCAAATTGAATCGGAAAAAAAAGTTCATAAGACCAAATAACTTGTTTGTGTTAAGACAAAAACTTGTTTTGAAGTTGGCTGCATCAGCGGTGGAAAAAATTTGTTTGTATTTCCATATTATTATTTAAAAGTTTTCTAAACTTGAAATATTTAATGAAATAACGACAATATCTTTTCAAAAATCAAATACGTTGTATGGGACCACAATTATATAAAATTAAAAAGGAATTAGAAAGCCGCTCTCATTTTCTTACGGTATATCAGTTTGGGGGGGATGCATCTTAACTCAAAAACACATATTACAGGTTTCCCAAAAATTGATTGTGAAAATAATCAATAAACTTCCTGCTCGGTATCCCACGGCGGATCTTTTCGGAGAGTATCAGGTCCTGAACATAGCCAATTTACATCTCAAATCCATTCTCTGGCACTACCATCGAGAGGAGGGGAAGATGCAAACTCAGCAGACACACATGACACGCATGGCAACTAATGAAATGTTCACCATCCCTAGAGTTAAAACCTCTTTTGCCCAAAGGCAATATGCTTATTTGGCTCCCATTACATACAATGGCGTGCCGACTTCAATAAAAGTAAAGGTAGGAAAACCATTTAGACAGTCGATCGGAGCGTGGTTGTTATTGCGACAGGATTTTGAGTACTTGGGCTTTCAGGATGAATGACGAGTGGAAAGGATTTATGTGAGCTCGTGAGTGTGGGTCTCTTCTTGTTGTTTTAATTTTGGTTGTTTTTATATTTGTGTTTCTGTGTGTTTTTCTTTTTTTCTTCTTTTTTTTTTGTTTTGAATTTGTTTTGATTTTTATTCTTATGATTGTGTGCGGTATATTGTGGGATGAATATTTTTGGTCTTTCTGGAGTGATAATGTGTGAGGAGTTGAATTTCGCAAGATGTTTCCAGTTGTAGTTGAGTGTCACTGTTTGTCAGGTTGATGAGAGCGTGCAACGGGGTTTTTTTGTGTTATCAAAAATCGGAAAGAAGTATCGATTTATTTTTTCATGCTAAATATCCTCAGTGAGATACAGGCAAAAGCCTAGTTTACTGGGGATACGACAAATGAAAGGCAACAAACCCAGATCCATTAAAATTGTATGTCCAAATCAAATTACCTGTTGTTTTTTCTCAAATTGTGTATATTTCTTGTCATGTGTAATAATAAATAAATAAATTTGTGGATGCGAGAAAAGACCCAACCGCTAACTTAGGTGACTGCCGCTAACTTCATGTCCTTACACTCCACAAATTAATGTTATTTTTTTTTAATATTTTGTCGTTTGTGAGCAAGGATTATAATAATACACGTTACAATTTAACTTCTATTTTATATATAGTGTATTTAAAGAGATTTTGCTTTATACTTGTTAATTACACTATAATTTATAATTCATTATTTTATTAGCAGTTTTCGTACGAACTAAAACGGTTTTTTTTTTTATTTATTTGTTATCCGATAATTTTATTAGTAAATTATGAGATTAAATATATTTGATTCAATAACGCTTATCAGGATCGTCGGCTGTATAAGATTCGAACGTATCCATTATCACGAAATAAATGTATTTATATTTTTTTAAAAGTAACCGCAATTTTAACTTACACACATAAACATATCATCCCACCCTTGCTGGGTAGGCAGAGAGAACAGATCTTCAAACTTTTCTGTAAAAGACCACAACTTTCGCCTCCTCCACATTCAAACATCTCGTCATGCGCAATTTGCTATTATTCATACTTTTCTCTTTACCTTCTTTTAAAATCTGGTCCATTTTGTCTAGCCACGTTTCTCGATCTGCCTCTTCAATGCATACTTTGCTCTTCTGACTTTCATACTCTTTTAGTCATTTCATTTCTACTCTTTTAGTCATTTAATGTATAATATCTTAGTCATTTAACTTATAATATCTTAGTCATTTAACTTATATCTTAGTCATTTAACTTATAATATTTATTTATTTATTTATTTAACACTTTTATTGCAATACAATCTGGCGGGCTTATTGCCAGGCGGTAGTCTCTTCCAACCAACCAGACAAAAGTAAATGAAGAAAGGAATTTCCGTGGTCGCATAAATCATTCAAATGACTATCCATCCCCACGAAATCCATAAACATATACGTGAGCACATGCCCGCGAACCCCACAAAGACGGACAATCATCCTAACATTATTTTTCATATAAAGTGAGATATCATCAATCAAAAGGAAAGGAAAGGATGGTGGAGAGGAAAGGAAAAGAAAAATCAGGAATGAAACACGTTATTTTACTGACTAGAAATTAAGATTTTTTTTCAGTCGCTTCTTAAAGCATGCCAAGAACAGAGCGAGTCTTATATTGGTTTGTAACTGATTCTAGAGTCTCACTGCATGGACAGTAAAGGACGACGTAAAGAAGGAGGAGCGGGGAACTGGAAAGGCCAATAAACAATCTCTGTTTGAGCGTAGCGCTAATCCATGATTGGAAAGACGCTGAAAATTTTCGGCGAGATAAGAGGGTGTGGCGAGACAGTTAAGGATATTATACAATAGAGACATTATGTGAATTTGGCTAATATCTTAGTCATTTAACTTGTGGCAGGGTACGCGAACATTAAAACGACTATCTTCCTTTCGTATCTGTTCTCCAGTATCATCGAGTTAAAATGTTATAAAATAAAATTAAAAAATATTGAAAACCCTAACAAGACTCAAGATGTGACATAAACGGTTATAGAAGTCCAAATTTAAGCCTTAACCGCAAAATTTTCACTTTCTTTGGTCGTATGAGTATGTATGAAAGTGAAACACGAAGACTGAATATAAATTATCATTTGTTGTCCTCCCAACAAAATTACGTGGCCTAGTTGGTAAAACGCTTATCTTTTGACCCGGGAGTTACGGTTTCAATTTCCAATGGTACCAAATATTATTAAAAAGGGTTCCAGTATGGTTTTAACTTCAGGTCTCTTGTTTCTCATCTCTATGGTTTTAAATTCGCCAGGTTGTATTGTGTACAACGAAATTTTTACAAAAAATGTATTATTTTTCAAGTATTATAAAGATGCCCTACAAGTTTTGAATAAATTTTGATTAATTTATAGTAATAATAAAATTACATTTATATAATGCCGTTTAGAGAACAGATTCTCCTCAAAGGCGCTCTAACTTGGGATTCGAACCCATTATTATTGATGGATTAAAAATATTTCAAAATAAATACATTTGAATTGAGTTTAAGGATAAAAAAGGGTAGTTGTGGTCATTAAATTAGGTACGTTATTATCCCGCATCTGCGTATATTTAGATAAACATATTTGGTAAGAAAATTGCAGAAAACTTACCAAGGGAATACGAACTACAATTAAACCTCTGTAGAACTTCTGATATGTGATATTAACACATTCGGCTTTATGTGTAGTATAGTGTGCATGTATAGTATTCATAGTTTTTTACAATGATAATTTTAAGAAATATTTATGTAATGATACCTACCTTTTTCTTTTCAGTGATGTTGCCCATGACTGAGCGTCTTGGATCCCTGATGATCTGAAACTGAGCTGATGATTCCTCTCCATTCCTCCGGATTCACAACCACGCTGAGTTTAGTATTTAATTAAGAGCTAGTCATCTCTTTTATTTGGTCTATCCTTCTCTTTGAAGACCGTTCTCTTACTACTCGAACTCAATACTTCCTTATACTACTAGCTTCTCCAGACTGTGTTCATCTCATTTAGCGACATGTCTAAAGTATTACAGTATTCTCTTCCTGTACGAGTATGAAAGTGAGAACCTTTTTTTGACCTTTTGATCCTGAAAGAAGGACTGGTGAAATTCTGAGATTCAAAATATTTAGTGGCAGTAATCTTTCCTATTTCCTGAACATCCACCTTCGAATTCCATAGAGTACTGTAATGAAAACTAAAGTTCTCACCAGACAATCTTTACTGCTTTTTATAAGTAGACAGGATTTTTTTCCATAGCTTTATAAGTTTGGTCATAGCGTATTTTACCATACCAATTATTTTACGAATTTCTGCTCCACAACCTCAATTTTTCGAGATAGAGAATAAGTGCCTCCAACTAACTGAATTTGTCAACCTCTTCATTGTCTTAAAACGAAATACTTCTAGTCAGCTGATTGAACCGATCAACAAGTAATATTTTGATCTTTCTTTTATTTATTTTAAGACCTAATTCTAGATTTTCTTTTCATTTTAGATTCATTAATTCTGCTATTTCATCTTCGTTAATTGTGGTTAAGGTTGTATCATCCGCGAATCTTATGCTGAATAGTTTAAGGCTTTCTATCATTATTCCACTTCGATATCCATCTAGTGATTTTTTTTTATTATATATTCTCCATATATATTCGTATGTTAAAAAGGACATAAAGTACAGCACTGTTGGACTCCTTTGTAGTTTTAAAAGGATGTAAACAAAATATCTACTACCTCCAGATAAGTGGAGTCACTTAAGTACAGATGCTATACTGTTAACTATCCTGTCAGAAACAGTCTGCAGTCTTTTTATAATCTATGTATGAAGCACATTATTATAAGACTCTAAATTCTCTATCAATCGTTGGATAATCAGAATTTGGTCGATATCTTTTGGGTTGGCAAAATCGAGTGTACTCCATCAAAGATGAATATAATATATACACATAACATCACTTTATATTCGTATTGGAAAAAACATACATATTTTAGCATGTTGTCATGTGTGTATCATATATTGCACACACTTTAATTCATTTTATACCAAAATTGAGAAAATTCCCATAGTCGAGTTTACCATATATGATATACATAATATTATTACTTTAGGAAATTTCTTATTACACAATATTTTCCATGCATGAGCAATAAAAAAATTACATGACACGAAAAGGTTTTTTTTTAATTTTAATCACTTCACACAATTCTATCAATTCAACACTTAACATATTAAGAAGAAAAAAACAACACGCCGAAGACTGAAATAGGAAAAAAGGTTTTGTGAAAGGTACTTTCTTTGCTTTGTATTATAGTCTTGGATACATTCCCGGTAGATCTTTTTTTATTTTAGGCTGGCGATCTTTGAAGCCAATTCATTCACAGTACATAACTGCATTAGTTATTCTTTATTACTGTCGGAATTTCAGGAGCTGTTATTTGCCAACTCTTGGGTAAGCACAGTTGATTAAGCAAAGTTGGTAAGCAAAGTTGATGATGAAGTATAGATCAATGACGGGAGTTCTATGTGATCCGAAAATGCCAGTAAAGTTAAAAGGAAAAGTATACCAAACGATTGTCAGACCCGCACTCCTCTATGGCTCCGAATGCTGGACGATGTATAACTCTTACTCTAGGCAACTAGAAACTGCTGAAATGCACATGCTAAGATGGTTAGCTGGTGTGTCCCTAAGAGACAAAATAAAAAGCTCACGCATTCGTGGAAGCCTGGGTGTTACAGACATCAACAGCAAGATGGAGGAGAGGAGATTGAGATGGTATGGGCACGTTGGACGCATAGCACCCGATCACATTGTGAACCAGGCAATCTCCATGGATCTTCCTCGAATAACAACCAGATGAAGACCAAATAATTCATGGGTGGTGCAAAAAGATAACCTGATGCAGAGGCACGGCCTGGGGGACGTAGTCCGGGACAGAAGAGCATACAACCTGAGGACGAGGAGAGCTGACCCCAACAGTCTTCGCAGACAGTGAGTTGGGATGGAGCCAGGGAGAAGGGTAAGCAAAGTTGATTAAAACAGATTGGCATAACGGTAATAAGTAGGTGTGACAAATGTTTCATAAACAAAATAATGCAAGAGAAAAATTATGCGGTGATAAAAAACCTGCGAAAAAATCTACAGCTTTACGGCAGGCCTACATAAATAAGATTTATACAATAATAACTCTTTTGAAATATTAACTCAATTTATAGTTTTTTGGGGTGTTGACTCCTAAACTGATATCAGTTTTAGCTCCATCACGTACCAATTATGCACAACCTGCAATTATTGACATTTTTAACTAAGTGAATAAAGCATTATTGAAGTCGGCGGTCGCGGTCTACCTGTTAATATTCCCGTTAAGCAAGCGGTCGCCCCAAACGTCCCCGCCACTCTGAACGCCCCCCAACTGCAAATGACCCCATCACTCTGAATGCCCCCCCCCCCCGTACTCTACACCGACACCTCCATCGGCAGACGACAGCCTTCCTCCATAGGTAATCGCGTATCTCCCATATTTATCATATATATGTATTAATATTTTTTTAAAAGTCACACACGTCTCCCCACATACCTATATATATATATATATATATATATATATATATATATATATATATATATATATATATATATATATATATATATATATATATATATATATATATATATATATATATATATATATATATATATATATATATATATATATATATATATATATATATATATATATATATATATATATATATATATATATATATATATATATATATATATATATATATATATATATATACAACATTTTATGCTTTAGTCACCATCATCTCGCCTCCATTATTTTTCACTCACACCCATCTAATATATATAACCGTGTATGACATCGCACATACACAAATCTATGTATATTCGTATGTAATATTATTTATATATCATCACATTTATATAAGTATTTAACGCTCTTATTATTTTTTCTCATAATCATTCATCAAAAATTAAAAAAAAACTATCCTTCCCCGTCCCCTAAAACATAACCAAAATATCCAACTAAATATCATAACAGTCAGAAGTTATCCGATGATGGAGTAAGGCGTCCTACCATTGGACCGAGACTCCGAACGAGATATT
>OX463844.1:7403860-7616947 GCA_949825065.1 Odontocerum albicorne
GAGTCACGATAACGAATGAAAAAAATCATTATCAACTGGTTATAATTGTCAATTGCTATAAAACCTTTTCTATGGAAGTCTTCTTTCCTTCTTGAGGCAATCCTTCAAATTAGCGAACTTCTCAGTAGACTTGAAAACTCATTTGTAAGTTATAGGTTCAGCTAGCTAGAAACCACTCTTAAGGTGATCTTTATGGTCGGGAAATAGTTCTACTCGTATAATGAATTGTTGTAATAAAATAAGAATGTATTCATCATGAAATTGCCTAAAATCTACGTGTTTTACAGTGTTTTGATTTCTTAAATAATTTTTACGAGTTGAGCATTCCAAGCTCTTAAATTTTTACAAAGGTTCCGACACTTGCGTATGTTAACAAAATAAATACGTGAATGTTTTTATTTAATTGCACTTTAGATTAAAATACACTCGTATATTGAATGTTTTTTTAGCTGTTCTATTAATTACGTAAGAATAAAAAATAAAAGACGTGAAATGTGCAAAAAAAAACATTTAGTTCAATGAGTTGACAAAACCTTTTAAATCATTAATCTTTTACACACTATTTTTGTACAAGAAACGAGTCTTGCGCAAAATTTAAATAAGGAAAATTTAATTGGAAAGACGAATAATTTATAAGAATAGCAATTAACTTCATTCTTTTTTTGGTTTATAGAGCATTCAATTCCAAGTTGTTTATTGTCTGTTTCGCAACAGGCCATATTTAAGGTGCTTAAAGGCCAGAGATTCGGCGAGAAAATAACAACAGAAACCTAAAAGCAATCTAAATAATATAACTTGTAATAATATAAATAACGTTCAAACCACATTCTCCTTTTATTTGATAGATATGAGAAAAATCTACGACTGCCGTTTCGTAACACACGCAATTTCATAAAAGCACTCTTACAATGTCCAGATCCTAAGCAAGCATGCTTATTATCATGTTATGGTCCAAGGATATTTCACTTTAGCAAGAACAGTTTTTGTATGGATTTTTTGTACCAAATAGAAATTGTTGATAATCCATTTTTCTGATTGGATATATACATACATGCATACAAACGTCACACAATTTCCCTTTTGGTATAGCCAGATAAAATTGAGCGCAAAACTTTCCTATCTCAACACACATCTTTCGTCTCTTCTACATACATACATCTTCTTATACAACTCATACGATAATATAACTGGCAGAATATTTATGTAAAATTTAGGGGATAAAGATACTTAGTCAATATTTAAATTAAAATATCGTTTGCTGGTTACAATTGATGACGTATTTGATGATTTTTCAAAAGTTAGCATCTTGACTCAAGTCAATTCAACATGATACAATATTCCGTACAATTTATATTTTTATTCGATAGGTTCGATTTCACTGCTTGATTCCAAAAATTGTGTGATATTATTTTGAGGCTGACATCAGGTATTTGAGGTTGGCATTGGCTATGGATGAACTAAAATAAATTGATATTTGCACGTACACTTAAAAATCTACATAACGTTTGGCAAAGTGTACTATATGTGATTTTGAATTGGGGCTGTGAAACATAAATGTCACGGAAATGACTTCAAAATGAAAACATATTTCCAAAGTTTTATTTCAGATCATTCTTAAAAGCACTCCAATCGTTCGCTTTGGATAACTTTTGCATATACTCGTATGTGTCCAAATCTATTAATGAACCTGTTTTTATATAAGCTAGATTAATGAGATTTATTTGCAGTCCATGTTCACTATTGTTATCCGACCAAATATGGTTCGTTGCCGAAGTCTTTGGTATTCTGAGATGACTTTCTCCCTGCACCGCTTTGTAAACCAGTGCAGTCTGTTATATACTCTTCATGCTTGTATAAAACTTCAACAAATCTTATTGGTACAGTAAAACTTCGATGTGCTTTCAAAGTTTAAAATTGAAATCTTATTTATTTAAACAATATAAATACACACCATTTCTTTGTCGGGGTAGGCAGATAAGGTAGAGCGCCAGAATTTCGTATCACGACACAAACATTCTTAGTCTTTTCTATATCTATATACCTCCATGACTTAGTTGGCAAGATTCTTGTTTTCCAGCTTGGGGTTTGTGGGTTCGATTCCCGTTGGAACCCAATTTTTTTTTAAATAAATTCAATATGGTTTCACTCAAGGCGTCTTTAACAGCTTTTTGATTGGTTGGAATAGACTGTCACATAGAAATAAGTCTGCCAGGTTGTACTGAATACAATTAAATTGTAATACAATATCTGCTTCTATAACATTTAATGTTTCCATCTATTAAATTATCATTCACTTAATCTAACCATACTTTCCTTGGTCTTCCTTTCATAAGTAAAAAATAATAATGAGAATCTATATTAACGTTATATTAATTTCTTTTTTATCATCACCACCATCACGTTATGTCCACATTGAGGTAGACATAAATAATATGTATCCTCTTTATTCTATTCTGGCGTATATTTTTTTTCGCTACGCTCATACACCTTATCATGTATACTCTTCTTTTATAAAATATTTTCATTCTTCCTTCTTTCAGAATTTGATTAATTTGATCATGCCATGTTTTTTGGGTCTCTAGAATTTTTTAAAATCTTTTAGAATTTTTATTTCTACGAGACCAAATCTTCTCAATGCTCCTTTCTTAATAAAAACAAAGGTTCAGAAAATGTAAAATATTGCCAATATGTACATACTCGTATTTCACGTCTTGAAAATTTTACTAAAGTAAAAAAATGTATAAAGCTGAAACGAATATTCTTTTGTAATAAAAACAGATTATGGATACATGTTCAAATGTGATACAATAAACTACCCAAGTATTATTTATTTGTTATTAAAATTACACTGAAATTCCTAATATTTATTCCATATTTAGATAATATGTTTAAATGTATAACAAAAACAAATAGGCGTAAGTAGCGTAAATTTTAACATTTTTTTACATTTTGAATAAAAAATAAATGACTAGCATATGTTTACATAACATATTTTTTTACATTTTAAATAAAAAATAAATGACTAGCATATGTTTATATAAGATAACTTTTTACATTTTGAATAAAAAATAAGTAACTAGCATATGTTTATAAAACATAACTTTTTTACATTTTGAATAAAAAATAAATGACTAGCATATGTTTACATGAGATAACTTTGACTACCATAAAAATGTCTCGTAACACTCATTTATCACAACCTACGATGTACCATAAACAATATTTCATATTTACGTTAACAAATCCTCCACGTCCCAAGGAAGAATTACTTTTTATAAACGTCCGCCAGTTGATGCGGAAGACTGTTGAATATTCGCATACCGAGGGATATCTGTATCGGAGTCGAGATATCTTATTCTAGTATTGTGTGGAGAATCTGTTTATTGACCCATTGGTATCCGATTATTTAGTGAACCAACATCGTACATACATGCATATTTTTTTTTCAATCACACAACTTCGCTTTGCCCACATTCATACAGCTTATTCATAATCTTCTATTATTTATACTTTTCCCTTTACCTTCATTTCAAATCGATCTATTTTATCCAGCCATGTTTTTCTTTGTCTGCTTCTTATATGCACATCTTGCACTTCTGACTTGTATACTCGCTTAGTCATTCTTCAGTTATTTATCCTCTTTACATGTCAAACCATCTTAAAGCTCCTTTTTTCATGTTACTTAACACATATCATTATTAAAGAAAAATCTTCTTCAAAAACTCTTAGTGCACGAATCTTCATAGCATTACTCTTACTTTTTATCAAGCATCGTAAAATCGATGAATTATCAAAATCTAATCATATTAGTTAAATAGAAAATTTCTGGTGATTTTATATAATTAAAAACACTTCTTTTTAATTTTAGCATACTAATTAAAATTTCATAAAATTTTGAATGATAATCGGTAACTTTTTTGAGATATGACAAAATACATGCTCGTGACTTATGGAATGGAGTCTAGAACAGATGCAACAAAAACATACAGTATGCTCAGAACTAATGAACTGAAATCTTTCAGAGATACAGCAGGCAAAATACTTAGATATATAGTTAGAAACTCCAGTCTCCGAGAAAAATGTAAAATATGGTTGGGTTTATGAGATGGGTTTAGAAACCGTAGAACACAATGGGTGAAGGCAACGTTGAAAGAATTATCACACAATGTCTCACTAGGTGATAATGCATAAAATATTACCCGATGTCCGTCAGAAAGACCTCCAAAAAGATGGAAAGATAGCCGAGAGTCAACATCTCAAAAGAGGCAGTTCTGATGACAACATCCATGCATCTATCCTGTTATATAGCTCATGACTTAGCATCGTGACTTCCGTGATAGCACTTTATGATTCTTCTCAATCCATCTCTGCATTCTGCAGTTGAAAGATCAGTTAAAGGTAGTCCTGTTGCGTCTCTCATTTGGTTAGTCTAACGTATTGTGACTTTTTCTCTCATGTGTCATCCTTCCACGCTTTCAGTGATCTCTCTCCAAACTGTCTCTTTGTCGATTAACAATGTGTCTAAAGAATTAAGAATTAGAGGACTCATCGTAGGTGTACTATCGACAATCTGTCCGATGGCTCTCAGTTCTTCAAGAATTGAGGTATCAGTACACCTTACCGTTCATGGATGACAACATACTACACCTTTTACCTATGAGAAAGAAAAATAACATAAAATATGAGAAAAATAACATAAAATATGACATAACATGAAAAATAATAGAAAATAAATATGTAACGTGATTTTTTTTTTGTTCTCAATCAATTCGTATAACGATTGTTACTCCATACAAAGATCTGATGCCGGTGGGTTAAGGAAGCAGCCCCAGCCGTTTTGGTCCACAACAGCGACCACTTTCTCTGCAGCCTCTATTGGCACAAGACATAAATAACAAATTCAGTAATATCATGCGGGTGCACGTGATAAACCTTTTAATGACTGCTTATTGAATAATGGAAGGCATAAAATCGATATTTATGGTAGAAACGTGCACGACAGAGACATTTTAATTTCAAAAATACATATCAATTAAGTCCGTTATTTACATACTATGACTTCATTGAAATAATATTTGAATAAGCTTTGTTCTCCGATAGATATAAATCTGAACAGTGCTCGACTGTCGGCATGTAACTAATTCTTTGACTGCATAGTAATATTCCTTTAAACTGACCTCATCTGTATTCCTTGTGTTTAATGACCACATTAATAAATTATTATGTCACACAAGTGAATGAATGAACATATTAGATTCAATTGTGTCCAAAGTTACTTTTTCCAGTACATGTATTTGTGAGTTGAAGGTTATTTTCTGCTATTATAATTTGAGTCCCGTAGAACGCAAGTGGTTTTGGAGCAAATAAAATATACTTTATTTAGACGTTTGCTTCTTATTAAATATCGACGCAATACTGAAAAAAATTGTAACAACTTTAACACAATTTTTTCTCAGATATAAGAACCACCCAAACTAAGTTTTCATTTATATTATAAACCTCGTTTTACAAACTAAATACATCAAATTTTTGACAAATCTTTGTAAACATTCACAATATTGTTTATTAGGAAGTATGTATTTATTGTAATTGTTAACCATGTTTAGATTTGTAAAACATTTATTTAAGTAGAAACATAATGAAAACTTCTATATGTGTTGAAATATTTTGATTACGAACATATTTTAAAAAGATTTTATCTGACTTAAGGTTTAAAAACTTTCGTTTTTTAGTACCACTGATAATGACATCAATTTCGAAACCGGTTACATAATGAAGTAAACCTTGAAAGGAATAAAATAATGTTTGCAGATAACCTCCGTAGTATAGCAAATAAGACAGCTAGTTTCTAGCCCGGGGGTTTCCATTGGAACCAAGATTTTTCACAAATGGTTCCCGCCTGGTCTCAAGGCTCATTTAACGCATTTCTGGTTTGTTGGAATAGTTCACATGGTAAAAAAACAACAAGTTTAATAAATTATTATTTTTGTCAAAAAATTTCAAGATTAAACGATTATTTACGAGTATATTATTAAACTTTTAAAAATTGAAATAAAAAAGATATAGTAATTTTATTTATATCGTCGTAAAACGATCATCGATTGTATTGGTCCCTTAAGTTTTTATTAAACCTTTAGCTTTAAAAGCAAATCCGATAATATGATAAATATTTGGCAATGCCACCAAGGAGCCCGAACCCTCGCTACGCGGTAATATGCAATATTTCATAACGAAGTCCACTTGGTGTACGAGTGCTGCGGCCCGCGCTCCGCACTCGGGGTGAGGCGAAGGCCCAAGTGTCACGTTGTTTTGGCGTGTCTGTGATTTACGGGACCGGGTTGTGGGGCCGGCAACTGCAATGCCTGGGAAGAAGCCGAAATCAAATTATTGTTTTCGTGCATAAGATTATCTTTTGAAATTGATGTCATATTTCTGAAAGAGTTAAAAAATAATTATTTTCATAATTGTAAACAGCTTAATTAAACGTGGACGTGGAAAAAACATTGATAGGAGATGACTAAATGCTGTAGAAATGCGTGTACTGAGAAGAATACATGGGGTGGCAATGTATGACTTAATATTTGTGACCTTAAGGGTTATTTGTTAAAAAGGTGAAGAAGAGTACGCGGAAATGGTTAGGGCATGTAACATGACGGAATGAAGAAATAATAACAAAACCAATATTTGATATTTGTGCACGATATTTTGAAAGAGGGAAAAATAGTAAGCCAAATAAATCATAGAAATTGTATGAGGTGTAGAAGAGGCTAAGGATGGGTGCGTGTTAAAATAGGAACTTTTGGCGCTCAATCCTTTCTACCTACTCCAAACAGGTAAAAGGCGTAATTATATGTATGTAAACATGTCAGTTTTCTAGTTTTTTTTTAAAAAGAGGAATATTTTATTCGGTATTTGTGACCAACGTCTATAGCAATAAAAAATCAAAACCATGATAAATCTCAGGGAAAATGGATAATTAATATGTGTTAAAAGATGTGAAATGCTTTATAACGCTTTTATATATTATTTCAAGAATAATTACCATTTTTTCACTAATATTTAGGAAAATGTATTTTCATAGACTTAAAGAATTTTTTTTTTAATTAACGACAAAAAAATTGGAAAGTTTATTTCAGACAAATAAAAAATATTGAATAAATTTAATTTTTTTAACCAATTTCATGGTTTTATCAAATCTAGTCTCATAAATTATAAACATAACAAAGCCCAGTGATTTATGAACTTTGACTTATTTTTCTTAAATCACAATAAATTGAAGAACTAATGATATTCGTTATTTTTTTAAATTCCATATATCATTGTTTAATCAAGTCAAAGAATTTTTACTTTGACAATTTAATTCATGAACATAAGATTCAGGCTTTTGAATAGGTTTATCACATGACCCCGACGGAACCCTTAAATCATATAAACACTAACACCGTTTGACACTTCACTTTTGATTTATGTAACGAATATAAATTATATTTTTTTCATGCCAAGGATATATTTTGTAATATTTTATTTTACAAGGCGGAATCTGTTTCATATAAATACATCCTTATGCAAGTTGTGCTTACTCCAATTGAAAGCCTTAAAGAAATTTCAAGTTTTTACCGAATATTATCCATTTGTTCCTGAATAAAAAAGCACGTTTTTATTAATTGGGCAAATATAGTGACGTAAATCGCTTGAATTAACAATAAATGATATTTATATTGGAACACTTATGGTATTTTTTCTATCTAAAAAGCGTGGTCTCGAGAATTACTAAGCTAGAAACATATTTCGAAAAGCGTGTTGGGGCTGGAAATAAGGTCAACGTACTATATTCTTCTATTTGTTCAAGATTGCAGCCTTGATAGCGCAGATATCTAACGACTTATGAGCAATATTGACACAAATGTGTCTTAAAATGTTATTTATATTTTATGCATTTATACGATAAATTATTCTGTAATTAGATATATTGCAATTGTGTTTTTGTAGTTCCCACTGTTTTTTTTAAAACAAATTTTTACCTGTATTTTAAATACTTTGCTGAAAAGAAATTGTTGAAGTAACACCAGAAGTCTGCGAGAATGTTATGAAAAATATGCTTGTAAGAGCTCGCGTTTGCGCCACGGTCAGACGCGGCCGCTTGACCGACATTATATTCCATACATAATGGTAAAGACCATATAATCAATCAATTAAATATAAACTATAAAATTGTGTTTAATTTAAAAGTTATTTAAAAAAAAAAACATGGGACTGGAACATAAAATGCATCCTGTATTTTTGAAAACTTTTCATTTATTTTTATTGAGCTTAATAGTTTTCTTGTTCATCTTCGTTTCTTGAATCCATTATATAATTGCCTCTTCATCTTCTCTCGTTAAGATCATTTAAATATATATCAAACTCTTCTTGACTCCATTACTCTATCACATCCGCTTCCAGTCTACTGACTTTAATCACCTCATTACGTTTTTCACCATCCTGAGTCCAACAGATTTTTTCCACATATTCTATCTACTTTTCCTAATTGGTAAATGTATTTTATTTATATTAAAATAAATAATTAAATTATTCTTTTTAAACTGCAATATTAACTAAAACCTGTTTTTAATCCGCCCTGTAATTGATTGAGATTCGCAATTAAACGAAATTCCTATATAATGGTGTAAATAAATTAATTATAAAAGGATCGATAAGATGAAAAACTTCTTGAAGGCTAAGCTTTTTGATATCAGTATTGCGTTTAAGTATGTCGCCAATGGTACAGTGCTTTCGAATATGACAACGCACGCATCCAACTGAATTCTCGCCGAAGTCCATTTAGAGAAAAACGCGTAAATAAATAAAATAATTCTTCTGTGACTTGTTGAAAAAAGAAGTGTTGTAGAACGAATAAAATACAATGGAAAGGAAAACGAGATGGACGTGAGTTGTTATCGAGAGTGGATAAGAGAGGGTAGATATATGTATGTGTACCATTATTTCCTAAGAATGCTAACAGGGCTAGGCTAAATATTTGTGACACTTATTTTGTAATTCTTTTTCTTTAATGTAATTGTACAAACAATTTAAAAAACTCAGATTTAAAGCTGTCGACGTAATTTTCTTTTATCTCCATTGATGTTATACTTGAGTATGACGTAAAATAAATAGCAAAACGATATATTTGTTTATCCGTTCTTTCGTTAAAAAATTATAAATCAATCATTTTATAAATATATTCATAAACGTTTAGAAAGTGATTATATACGTGTAAAACAATTATAAATTAAATGAAACTTACGAGTATTTTTACAATATTTTTCGGTGATAAAAACAAATTTCATAAATCTTGGGAATATGTGAACCAATCAAGTATTCACTTACTATCAAAATATTTTTGTTCGATTTTTATAAATCATCTAATAAAATATGCGATAAACACTTTTTAATCATAATAATAACTTTATTTTATTTACAGTAAATTTAATAAAATAAGAGTAAATAATTTAAGAGTATACTTTTACACGCCTTTTTTCGATTCTTACATCCTTGATTTTAAAACAGAAGTTGTGTAAAAAATACACTGTTATTCAAAGAAATTAACAAAAGAAATAGCATTTAATTTACACCAAAGTGCAAAATCGACATACTCATTTGTATCATATATGTTTTAGGGGGTTTCGCATAAATATAACTCATATACTATGGTTTCTGAATTCGTAATATTTCAGTATATGGAATTAAAATCCTTACACGGCGGAACTCGAGTCTCGGCCCTGCGCTCGAAGCAAGCCTAGACCGGTACTCATGCTATTGTCCAGTGTGTGCGAACTGGAGGAATGAAGGTTGCCCCTTTTTATATCCTTGCATCGAGTTTTTTTCCTTAAACTTGAAAATTAATTTAAAAATTCCTCGCTTTCTGCATTGGCGCTGCTCGACACACCTTGTAGCGTGTGGGAATTAACAATTAAAATGAAGATATACATCACTATAATTCCGTACAAATATATTATTCCATATATGCGATACAATTTATGTTTTTAAATGAACTTTGATCGCTGAGAAATATTATAAGATTATGGTAAAAACATTATGTTTCTTTATTAACACTATCGGAGACAACGTACTCGGTGTGTAAAATACGAGTAGAATTTAAAATAAAATTAATTCACAAAAATGTAATGTGAGTAATACTAAGGACACCCATCTTATACTTTCCACCGGTATTGTGATAAGGTGACTTGGCCTAATTTGGAGTGCGAGGAGTGCTGGGCTGTGAATGGATTCGATTGGAGGTGATTTGTGACATCCCTATATTCCTGATGTAGAGAAAAGTGTGCTTAGTTAGTAAGTATGAAGATTTTATATAATACTCGTAATTGAAGGGTAAATATGAAAAATTAAATATATTTTTTCAATATTCTATTTTTGATAGCTTATAATGTATTCAAATACACTGAAACATATAAAGCAAATTGAAAAACGAATTCAACTAACCAGCCCTAAGATATAGGCTAGCGAAGAATCTACTATGATCAATATTTCAAGTCTGTTCAAAATATCACTAACGTATAAGTTTTTTTTATCAAATGACTTATTTCCCCCCTAAATCCTTAAATTGTGTATGTATTCTTAAAGTTTCGTCAATACATTTTTCAAGATTGTATATGATATTTGACATTCAAACAAATGATACTATACGCTTAATAAACAAAAAATCTGGTACCAAAATGGGTGTGAACATATGTTCATATAAATTAGAAGAAATGCATGTATCGTTGATTTGGAATAAATTATACCGCATCATTTCTACTTTAATATATTCTCGAGTTAAGTCTCCCAACATTTTTCAAGCATTTTTTAAAACTAAATGAAGTCATAAAATCAAAGCTTTTTGTACAAAATAACAAAAGTTTGACCCCTAAACTATTAGAACAAAAAGAGTTTTTGAAATTTTCAACATCAAATATCTTCTACGTTAGTTAGTTTTGTGAATTAATTAATATATAATGTGTAATATTATTAAAAAAATATAAAATTGTTCAATAAAAAGTATGCCACATTAAAATATGTTTTTGAATCTATTATATATTACGAGTAAATTTTATAATGCTATGCATTATTATGTGATAACAGTTTTAGAGGTGGCCACCATTTGTACTCGTAATACATTTTACGGTTTTTCCTTTGTAGAAGATTGTTCTTTCAATAAATTTCCAAAGTGAGATTATTTCAATACAAATAAAATATTTTTTGTGATTTTTCTTATAACACCATAACAAAAATATTCATTCCCAACTGACCGAGACAGCCAAGTTTAAGTCTTCACGTATACATACTTAAAATGAATACAACATTGAGAAACCTTGCTGACGGTTTCATGTTTTCGTAAACTTTAAATTCTGAGACTGCTCACTGACCTTTTATAACTACTCCTGAGGGAATAAAACAATTTAAAAATACGTTTAATTTAGCGATTGATTTTTTTCTTTTGTGGTAATAATTGTTCTTACAGTCTTTATATTCGTTATAATTTGCAAACTGTTTACGCATCAAGTTACTAACATTGAATCTTCCTTATACATAATAATGATTCATAAAAAAATATTTTTATGTGGGATATATTTTTTACGCGATTTTTATAGAACATTTGTATTTTAAAGGAAAATTCTTTCAATTTGCACTATACTGTGAAATTACCTTTGATTAAAGAGAATATTTGTAACAAAAGAAACGTTATTTGATAACCAATTTGATTCAGAAAACTGAACGAATCTTTACTTTTATTACATAAATTAAACTCAATGGGCTAAGATAATTAATGTTTTTGCAAACATGTTTCTTAAAACTATTTTACTTAGGATCAAATATTATATTGTTGGTGTAAATATGAAAGAATTGGAAATTATTTCAAAGGTAAATAACTCATCAGTATGGATTCTTACATACAAAAGTATATTTTTTTACTTTTTTCTGTTCATAGAATATATATTTTATACAAGTATCACTATTTTAATTTCAGGAATATACAAAATTAAAAACATAAACATATAAATTACAATTTTACGAGTATCACTGTTTTATGTCAAATGATACATAAAATTTAAAAAAATATAAAGAAATAAAAATACATATACGAGTTTATATCCTGCGATATACAAAATTTAAAAAAATATTATGTATGAGGCAACTGGATTTTAAAATTGTTAATCACACACGATAGAGTAAAAGGTATTATACTTTAACTGGTCTTTAAATGAGTAAATCATGATTACCAGTGAAGTAGTATTATTTTATTCAAAGAAGTATAATTCAAAATCAAATAAAATGGTTAAAGCTATCATTGAGCAGCAAATTTGTCAAATTGATAGTATCAAATACAGGAAGCGATAGAAAAAATTAAAATAATCTTCAAGACATATTTGTTCATAGGAGTTAATTAACATATTTTTTACATAAGTTCATTTTACTAGTGTGTGTGATTTTTGATGACGGACCATAAAAAAGGTTTATTTGATGTACTTTTATACCTTTAAATAATGCATGCTTTAATTGTGATTGCGCAATATGCTGAAATCTGTTTTCGTATTGCAAACAGATCACGTAACTTTTCGGTTTCAAAGTACAACTTGAAAACCATTACCTTCCTTGGTAATAACAATAATTTTCTTTTCCCTTTTCCATTCTCTCTTGTTCTTTTTGTCAATGACCCAATTCTCGCTTTCTTGTTTTATTTAAAAATTTGTTTATTGAACGTCTTTTGTTCTTGAATGTTGAATTTGACCCATTTATTTTCATTGTTTATGAGCTACTTTCATTTATTTTTCAACTCAAAATAAAGTATATCATTGTGAATAATAATCATTTATTTCGTGGTGTTTATTAAACCATTTATTTTGTGATAAGCAAAAAAAATGTATATTTTAACATCGATTTTGGTCAGAAATATGTTTTAATAGTACATTTTTTCATAAAAAAAAGTTATATATTAGGGATTTATAAAAAAAATAATTTAATCAATCTTTCTTTAATCAGTTTTTTATCATGAATCGTTATTGGGAATCATTGTCATTCATTCATATTATGAAATATATAAATTTAAATAAATTGTCGACTGACAATTATTTATATCTAAAATATATTTATAAATATGATTTATTTTTGTCGACTGCGTACTGTGTTTATTTTTAAATTCAAACATATACATCATCACACCATTTCCTTACCGGGGTAGGGAGAGCGGACAAAGTGCTAAACTTTCCTATCTCGACATGTATCACTCGCTTCTTCTTGATCCAACCTGTCATTTTTTTAATCTTACCTATCAAATTTCAAAATATTGTTTATTTTTAAAAGTCTTTTGCATATTACAGGTTTCCCTTATTCGTACAATGAACAAATCAAATAAGTCAAGTAGTTTTTATCAAGGAAATAAAAAAAAATTAAGACTTTTTTGATGAAAACAATAGTAAAAATACATATAACACTACAACATTATGATAAATTAAAGCATGTTAAAAAATAAAAAATAAATATTATTTCAAGTATTACACTAAATTTAAATTTTTCCCTTAAGTACCTAAGCGACATATGAAACATGTCTATGTGAGGACACACACAGTTTAAAAGAATGATTGCTCTTCTTAGTGCTCACATGTCTACAACATGTATTATTGAATATATCATTTAAAATTCATCGGGGTTTTAGATTTAACATTGTGAAACTTCATATTAGATAGACTAATCGATAAAAAAATATTATTCCACCAATTACAATACCCACGACACGTCTCTCTGCCTCCTATCTTCAGGCTCTCTCCAGGTGAAATAAATGACATTTGACCTGACGAGAGCTTCAGTATAGGAGGTAGAAACATGTGCATGTAATATATTTAGTGGAATAACAAAGTTTTATTTGTAAATACGTGTAGTTTTACTTTGAAATTCGGTAGAAAAACTGAAATATTATTTTTTTTAAATAAAATATTATTTATCTATTTATCAATTTGAGTATCTAAATCAGCAGTATTCTGAATTTCAATAAAGTAGAAATCTCAAACAACATTTATACGGATCTCTGATTTAGTCAGGAAGTGTTTGGTAACACCTGCCGTATTTTTTAACTGATGTATGAATTCTGCTGATTATTCTCATTGACACTTTTCAAGTTTTATCCCATTCTTCTTTCATGAACTAAATATTTATTCGTGTGCTGGACGCGTTGATGTTTTTAGTTCAAGAACAATTGTTCAGCGACCATTATTGCAGAATTTAAGCACTTCTCTAGTAAGCTTTCGCTGGTATATGAATACAATTGTATTTTTTTTAATTTTTGAACATCTTGAATGGATAAAAAGTCTTAATTCACGTAGCTTGAATCCGTTAAACAACAATGCAACTATAAAATGCGTATTTCATATCTGATGAATATTACGTTGAATATTTTATTTATTTTATAGTCGGTAGCCTAAGTATTACTTAAACAAACGGGCGAATTAGGTTCAATGCCTGGTAGATTCTTTTCTGGGCCGGTTTTACTCTTAGACGGTTTTACATTTAAATTTATATTTTTTATTTTATATGCTGCTTCTCATAATTTTTAAAGCACTATCATGTAATTACGTACACAATAAAGACTGCTATAAAACTTGACAATCGCCTTGGAAATTTCATTAGAATTTTAGGTTTGATCTGTTAAGACTGTATTTGCTGCAGTGCAACAACTTGCATATACTCGTAATAAACCAAAACACGTACATTCATCTTATTTATTTAACACTTTATTGTCAAACTATCTGACGGGATTATTACCAGGTGGCAATCTCTTCCAACTAACCAGACAAAAGTAAATAATGTAAAATATATTCAAATGATTATTATTCATCTTTACAACATTTATGAACAATATACATAGTAAAAGTGACATATCATTAATCAAAGGAAAAGGAAGGGATGTTGGAGAGGGAAAAAATACCAGGAATGAAACATGTTATACTTTTGACTTGAAATTAAGAGTTTTTTACAGTCGTTTCTTAAAACACGCCTAAGACAGAGCGAGTCTAAGATTGGTTTGTAACTGGTTTCAGAGTCTTACTGCATAAATATTAAAATATGACGTAAAAAAAAGAGTGATGAACTGGGAAAGTCAATGAACAGTCTTTGTTTGAGTGTAGCGCATGTAACGTAAGTTCATGATCGGAAGGACGTTGAATATTTTATCACATGCGTCTTCTATCCGCAGGAAAGCTGACAATCACATTCGATCACGTAGGTATAAAATATATGATTATATAGGGATTGCCTATAATACCGTAACTTTTATAGTAATTTTGGTTTCGGAAGTTTTTGAGCAAACCTTTATAAATTTTAAAATTGGAATGAATTTAACCTTTTCAAGTATTATTGTTTTAACCTTTCACAGATCAAATAACATATATTGTTCGTGTTTATCGCTTATATCGTGAACTTAGAAATGTCGAGTTCTCACTGTGTTTCATTGCAAGTAGTGTCCGCAATTATAGTTTTTTTTTAATATCCTTCTATGGCGAGTGTCGCTGAAATAAACTAAGATGGATTGAATTAATAAACGTAAACGAAGAGGAAACCTACACAGCCTGAGTATTAATTTTCTGTTTTTTTGTATTTATGGTAAACTAAAATAATATTTTTCAAATAATCAAATTTTCAGATAAACATATCATCGACCTCCGTGACCTAGTTGGTAAGACGCATGTCTCCCAGCCCGGTGGTTGCGTGTTCGATTCCCGTTTGAACCCATATTTAATAAAAAAGGAATCCAGTCAGGTGTTCACTCAAGGCCTCTTTAAAAATCTTTCTGGTTGGCTGGAAGAGATTGTCACATGAAAATAAGCCTGCCAGATTATACTGTATACAATGAATTTATTATACAATACAATATCGTCACGCCGTGTCTCTTGGAGGGTAATCAGAAAAAAAACTGATCTCCAATCATTTCGATTCAATCATACAACATTATGCCTTCTCCACACATTCATACATATTTCCATGCACAATCTTCTATTAACAATACCTTTCACTTTACCTTCTTTCAAAATCTTGACAATTTGGTCAAATTTTATAAAATTTACTCACATTTTCATTTTTAATATAACACACCGTTTTAGATCGAAATCAATTAATACAAAATATATTAAGATTTGCTTATATCTTAATGCTTAGTTTCCGGGAAAAGAAGTATTTTTTTTATTTATAAATTACTTTTGATCATAACCTATTTGTATATAAATCATACCGTTTATTAACATATTAATCAATAAAGATATATTTTGTGAGTGGAAGGCGGGGGTTTGGAAGACCAAAAAAACTATAGGTAGATCAAGTGAAGAATATTTTAAAAGAAAGAAACGTATACAGTCAGATAAATCGTAAGTGTTATAATATTAATTGTACGGATGTAGAAGAGGCAAAGAATGCATGTCAGGGAAATTAATCTCCCTAATAACACTTTCATAGCCCTGTTGTACCGCCCAAATAGTGACAAAACAATGTTCAATGGTTTTAAGCTTCGTTAAACGATCATACAAAATTTGATGGATTATCCGACGAAACATTTCCGTTTTAGATGTTTAATTTTATTTTAACCGTAATTTTTCCAAGTTGCTCGAAAATTAACAATATTAATTCAAAGAAACGCTGATTTCCTTTATCAATAAATATATATCCAAAAAAATAAACAAGTGTCTCAAAAAAACTTCATTATTTTACTTTACGAAACTATATTTCTCAATATCATTAATTCATTCATATAATCTTCTACTTACCCGAAATGTGGATCCCAAAATATTGAAAAACGTGATCGGGAGATAACAGTGATTTTGCTCCATTAATCGAGCTTTTGAGTTAAGAACTACTGGAGTATGCACGGAGCTCGTTGCTGGAAGCCATACTTTCGTATGTAGAGAGGCTATAACAGTCGCATACGTTGAGCACGTTGTCAATAGTATTACCAGACGAACTCTTTTAGTCTTAAGGTTCAGGCATTTGAAAAAAAAAGTTGTCGTGTTAAGATTGACATTGGTGTAGTTTTCCACTGTGTATAGGAGTTAAAGATGCAGCGTTCTCCGACCACATTCCTCTACGAGTAGCGAGCACATGCAGAGCCCTGTTTGTATTGGATGGATGGATAGCTTTTTTGTCAACTGTCTTGCTTCGTGCCTCGGACAGCCACTGGTCATACCTGCTTCTATGACTGACTTATCCTACAATATTTAATTTTTAGTTTTGATAAAGAAACACAAAATAATGAAAGAATAAAATATTTGTTTATATAACTTCGGCGTCACTTTGTAGAACTCCATAATTCATACAAAATTATAACACCGTCACTTTGTTTTATTATACGAGTACCACAAACTTATAACAAAATCATAGTATACATAGGCCAAAACCCATACGATGGTTGTCGTCGAAGAAAGAATACGAGAATTGAATTTTGAATACAAGAGAGCGAGAGAGGAATACTTGAATTCTCTCCGAAAGTAATTCGAAATTTGAATCTCGGTGGGTCCGTGATACTGAACGAATTTTAAATACCTAGCTAACAATTTTTGAACCGGTGTAAAAGTGCTAACAATTTTTGAACCGGTGTATAAATGATATACTCGTATATATATAAACAAATTTTACATTTATGAATATATATTTTCATAAATGTAGAATTTGTTTTACTTCCGTGAATATTTCACGGGTTGCAACTAGTAATAATTTATTATATAAAAACACAGCAGTTTTTTATTTTAAAAAGTGATACTTGTATTTTAGAAGATAGTTGTGAGGTGCATGATAGCGTGATAATGCACTGGACTTCCGTTCAGAAGGTCGTTGGTTCGAACCTCGACCGAAACGGGCGTTTTTTTCTGCCTAGTGTTCGGGGGTATAAGGAGACCTATGACTTAAGTTATATCTATTTTTCCAAAAAAAAAAAAATGTCATTTTTCAAAGTAACATGAATGTTTTGAATTAAGTAATCTGACAACGTTGATTTTATATGTTTAACCATTTCATTGTCGGCTTTTCATTTTGTTATTTATGTAAACCGTGAACAGAAAGAATTAGTGCATTGTGTTTTTTTTTTCTAAAGAAAAATAATGATTCTGTCGAAGGTTCGAACCAGAGCTTTCAATATACTGAAAGATATCGAAACTAGTTTTTCAGTACACTTTCCAGATAGCACCAGACTTGTCCCTGTAGCGATGCAGCTCATTGGCATTCCGAAAGCGTGGTAAATCTGTCCCGACTGCCTTCAGTCATAGGAACTGTCTAATCCTTGACTCAATTTGGTCCTGTTCCTTAAGGACTTTTATTTATTATTCATTCACTTTTTCTCTGTTTTTAATAACTCTATTATTTTATCGTTCTGTTGAAATTTATATTAGAAGAACCATCTCAAATATTGAAGTCAATTTTAAAATGTTTCAAGTAAAAATTCAAGTCCAAGTGAACTAGTAAATAAGTATGATTTTTATATTAAAATCTTGACAGTGTCTCACAAATATGGTAGACAAATTACTTATCACAATAGGTATAATATAATGTTTTTCTTTTAATGCAAAATTTCAGGTTCATAAGTAATCTGTCACGTGTCAACAAATATGCATATACTTAATATGTACAAAAAATATTTCATAATTTGTGTTCATGCTATGAAATATTTTTTGAAGTGAAACTTCTATAGGAGCTGTAGGGCAAATTGGCCTGAACGTCACGAAAAGTGAAACGGTGTATTATATTATTATTGAATTATTATTTATTATTTTTTTTTTTATTTATTAATAAATTATAATTTTAATATTAATAATTATTTATTATTAATAATAATTAATATTATTTAAATATTATTAAGAGTATTATATTATTATTAAAATTACTATTATTTATTATTAAAAATTAAACAAAATAATATTTTTTTATTTAATTAAGAGATATTTTCTTGAATTAAATTCCACATAGCCATTTCCTAATCCTTAAAAAAATCGTTAGCAAATGGAAAAAAAAGCAATGCATAAAATGAACTTTTCCTAGGAGCTAAGAAGTTTCACTTCTACCGCGCGAGTCTTACGCATTTCTTTTTTTTTTCTTTATATTACGACATATCAATATGCTTAATACGCACAAAAAATCACTGTATGAACACAAGTTTTGTGTTAATAATTTTGTTCATAATACGAAATGTAATCATGGATATATATTATTCCAGCAAATTCAAAAGACACATTCGCTATCAATCTAAAAAAATACTATGACGGTATGTTCTTGTTAAAGTTTAATGCTTTTGATTATATCGAAATACTCTTATCATTTTATATCACTTATATTTTTTTTATTCATAATTTTTATACTTTACTTTGATAAAAAAAGTACGAAAAATTCAGACAGTGAATCGGAACGTGGTCGTTATTGTAACACGAGTTCGAGTGCTTGGGCTTGCAAAGGTTTGTGTGGACTTTTGAGAGTTTTTGGCGATTATATGCGGGGTTTGACTCGCGTGATACATACATGTAATTAAGTCTCACTGTTAACCAAATTGATAAGAATTTGAAAAAAATGGTGTTGTACAATAAACAATCGTAAAAAAGCATCAACCTATTTTTTCATGTTATATGTCCTTATTTAGATACAGACAAAAACCTAGTTTACTGGGGACAGGATCAATAAAAGGCAATAAACCAAAATCCATATAAATTGTGTATCCACTTTAAATTAATTGTGTATTTATACAATTTCTCGTCATGTACGAGATGGCCGACAAACACGCGGGACCAAACAATCTGACCGTTAGGACCCCGCCTACACGCCAGGTGCGCCAACTTCGAAACAAAAAATCCACCGGCCTCAACAGCCTTTGTAACCTTACTTTCTAGATGACCCTCATATATAAGTAAAATAAAATATATCAAATAAATATTTAGTAATCGTACTATCTATACAAATCGTACTATCTATACCCATATACGGGCATTATTTGTAATTTGCATGGAAATTCACTACATTATTAAAAATATATCTATCAATACCGTAACAAAAAAAAACCGTATTTCAATAAAGTACTATTTTATTTATGATCAATTTAACACTTGCAATAGTATTGTACAATGCTGACAATTAAAATTCCCTTAAGAATTGTATTTGAGAAAATTATGTGAAAAACAGTTACTGTCACTTATAATTTCTAATAAATTAAAACGAATAAAATTGCTTCTTCATTCAATAAGGTGATATCCCTGTGTGTGTGAAGTATAAAGAAGCCTTTGTCATCAGTGAACATAAAAAACCTGAATTAATCAATAGTTAAAACATCACGACTTGACGAGAAAAGTAACATTTTAAGAAGATATTTCTTCATTGTCCCGTCCACCCACGTTGAGGCGTCTCAAGATCTTAGGTATGCGTTAAAATCATTCGAGATAATGACTTATGTTGGAGAGATTTGAGAGGATACAGTGAGTATCCTTATAACGCTCTTCATTGGTATCTTTTTCCGTTTGAAATACTCATTAGTGAAAAAATGAACTAAAATTGAGTGCCGAACGTAAAAGCTCACCAAGATCACGAAATAAAAAGTTCCCTTATCGCCCTCTCAAAAGGTTGTTAAGTACGTTTACTTCCCTTGACCGGGGAAGACTTGCTGAAAATAATATTTTATCTCTCTTTCTCGCTCGGTCCTTGTGTGGTGTCTTCGGGTTGAAAAGGGTCCGAGATAAAATTGTGCCTTTTTTTCTCTACTCCTGAAGTTCTTTTGGATTGCTATCGAAGAATTTTTGTACTTAACCCTCTAATTACTTAAAATAAAAATTAATTTTATAGAAATTTTGAGTATACTAAAACTATCTAAAAGCGAAAAATCTTCGTAACATTATTTCCACCATTTTCATACAATAAAAAGTGTTCGTGAAATTATATTTGTCTTTTCAGGACATACATATTAGTGGAATGAAAGAATAATAGTAATCCGCAAATCATCTGGACCAAAATATTTTTTAAAGTTACAATTTAATCATTCCAGTGACGGAAATTCTAAAATCATCCTATGGACTGCAAACCACATCATCAGTAGCTTAAAACGGCTATGAGAATTTTAAATCAGTTAACCCAAAAATCTTATGCAGCTTTTAAACTATTAATTATTAGTGGAAATATGATAAACTTCTTATAAATTAATAGAAATCTCAGTTTTTAATATCACTTCAGTGGCCTACTTAGTTGCGCTTAACATGAAGCCGTATTTGTATAGTTCAAAAAACATACAGCTTTTTAAGTGTTATACGAGTAGTATTGCATGCGAAATAGTGCTTAGATGTTTAATTCCTATAATTATTGATGTTAAAAAATCTGAAGTAGGAATTGTTTGAAAACCGTTAGTGGGTTTTAAAGGGTTAAATGATCCTCACTCAGTCGCATTCTTTTTCTGCATAAAGAGCGCAGTGATAAGCATTAAGGGAATTATCGGTCTCTTTGGTTCATTAATGAATGCGATTAGCAGGGCATAAAAATGTTATATCATTTTGACGGTTTCACATTTTAATTTTTATTGTTTAACAACCAATCAAATTTCATGAGAATTTACGTTTAAAATCTTTTCAGTTTATTTAACGTTTATATTGATGCGATAATCCGAGATTGGTAAAAGTAAGTGCTTAATACAATTAACATTTACATAAAAGGAAAATATTGATTTGATATGCTTTTCATTTTGATTGTTTTAAAAATGAGGTATCCTTTGTCTTGTTATGGAATATACGTATTTTGTAATTTCTTTGAATTGATTGCATAGTTTTGAATTTTATTCGTATAACTTTGTAAAATAATATTAGTTAAGAAAACAGATTTTCAGAAAACATTTTTTCAATGAACAATTGCTGAATAATTGAAATAGTCCAACGTGTCAAGACCTGTTAGACGTAATTCAAAAGTTGTATTCGATTTTCCAATTTTCAGAACTTAAGAGTTGATCCAAGTTATAGTTAATTTTCAAACTAAAATCGAAAACTCCAAATGGTGTTTCATTACTTAAATAAGTATTAATACGTATTCTGTAATAATTAATGAATTCTGTAATAATTGATTATCTTTATTTTTGGTTAACGTTATACCAGTAATATTTCGCTTGGGTTGATCTTTGCCTGCCTCCAAGTGTTAGAAATATGGATGGTACGTGCACTTTTACTTGAAGATAATCCTTTTTAGTAAGTTTTATCAAAGTTGATAATTTTATATGAACACTATACGCATATTCGTATATACACTACACCTAAAGCCGAATGTATTACTAATTCATATCAGAAGACCTTTAAAGTGTCTTTATAGTTCATCATTCCTCGGTAATGTTTCTTGTTGTCTTGTTTGCGCTCCCCTGAAGATGAGTTGAAAGCCTTGAAACCGGTAGGGTTATACCGTCACAAAAAGTGGAATAAACAGTGTTTGATAAAAATAAATTACAATGTCTTTAAACCTCCACAACGTTAATGCCTTAACTACAAACAACATATTTTTCTTAACGTATGCAGATGCGAGAAAGTACATATACTCGTATTTATTTTGTAACAATTTTAATATCTATAATAGTGGGTTTAAAAAACGGCGCTATGTAGATCGTCCTTTAATTATAAATAAATATATATTATACATTGGTTTATTGATAGCAATATAGTAACTTATGTATATATTTAAACACATTCCAAAATCATATACCTCAAGATTAATATCAGAAAACACATTGAATAGAGAAGCTATCAAAATATTTGCGCTCATCTCATAACATCCCCCCGGCCAAGATACCCCCCACCAATATAGGGCAAGCCCAGCCACGAGGAAACTAGGTGTTTTTCATCCCACACTCTTATCATTATTATTAAATATGCTTTTTGTTTTCTTTAAAATCATAAATAAATAGATAAAATGTCTTCAAACATTAATTTATATAATGAAAGTCATGTGTTTCTTTGGACAGTTGCCTGAACGTAGTCAAATGTTAATATTTAAATGCGCGTCTATGTACGTGTATGTGTACCCACTGACACACCACACCTGTTCTCAAGTTTTTAGCTAAAGGCATACTATAGTATATTCATGCATCATTTATCTCCGGGATTCCAATCTGAACTAGTACATACATATATAGGCAGACGGCTGAATAGCATTGTTTGTAACTAAAATATATATTTTTTACATACTTCTACCAACATATCGTCGTGCAATGCATGAACTATATCATATCAGTTTTGGATAAAAAAATATGATAGTTATTACTGCATTTGTGTATTGCATTATAATTTCATTGCATACAGTACAACCTCGTGAATGTATAGTATTGCCACGTTCAAACCAAAACTTAAAATCATTTTAAAAAAAGGTACCTACGGGAATCGAACCCGGGCTGCAAGACAGGCATACCAACTAATATTGATGGTATTGATACCAACTAAACAACGAAAATTATCGATCTGTTTTCCTCAAAAGAAAATATCACATTTCTTTTCCGTTTATGTAATATAAAAAACTATACTATATATTATTATTCTTTGGTTAAGTTAATATACACATATTAAAAATAATGAGTTTAAACTTTATAGTATTGACACATTAAATCAAAATCTTGTCAATACATACATACCATCGCGCCATTTCCTTATCGAGGTAGGTAAAGAGGACATATCGGCATATTATCCTATCTCTACATACATCCTTAGCCTTCTTATACAACTTCTACGATTTCTCTTATTTTCTACGCTCCTTTCTTTAAGAATATCATTCAATTCAGTCAACCATGCATTTACGCATTGAATGAAAAAAATAATATTAATAATAATTAGCACTTATCGGCCACTTCAGAGATATTTTGTGAAAATCGGGAATAAATTCACCAATACAATCAAACGTGTGCCAGTGTGTGACGTAGGTATATTCATTCTAAAAAAAAACGCTATGGGTGAGGAAGCGGGGCTTTTCAAGTCTCACTCTCATTCTACTTCGGTATATGGGAACGCAAGAAATAGAATCTCAGTTCGCTCGCTTCAGTAGCTTTCGGGCAGCCATTTGAGGTGGTCGCATTGTCCGTTTTGTGAACGTCGTCCAATGTTTTTTTTTTCATGTTTTCAGCAATTAAATTTCAATTATTATCACTTTTGCCTTCAAATTTAATTAATTTAAGCGATTGGCTTTGAATATTCTTATTTTTTCGATTTTAAATCGCTCATTTTTACATGTATATTGAATACACAGCACCGGAACGCGCGGATTTTTTTAGCATAGGAAGGGAAAGGTTAACACGATCTTGTTCAAGACCTGATGGATCAAATTCAAGACATATCAAAGGATCACGACGAAGATAATAATAAAATGATGAATATTTTATATGATTTGAAAACTAGAAATTTGAAAGCAATTTATTATTAATGGACTTGAATATCTCAATAAAAGTTTATCATATAGCCTACCTACACTTGTTCGCTGAAAGTTCTGTAATCGACAACTTGGAATTTAGCTATAAAAAGATTCCTTCTCTGTTGGTTTGATCAAACTTATAATTTCCTAGAATGATAGCTCAAAAGAGATGTAAAATTAACCGTAACGCAAAAAAAACCTTTCAATTTTATACTGTATTTCATAAAACCATCCATACCTTTTTACTAAAAGTCTGTCTGTACTCAATTTTGTGCAGTAATGTAAAATTTCACATCTCGAAAGCAGTCGGTATAAACTTAATAATTATGGGTTGGAAAATGGAGCTTTGTTGATAGAGAGTTAAGTTTAATTCATTGGGCTGTTTTCGTATTTTTATTTTTGAATTTGACCGTTTCTTAAAGTGCCTTCATTATTCTCGGGTGAAGCGAGAGCAGACTCCACATATCTCCTCACGTGTCTTTCTTCCATTCTTCATCATGTGGATTGTTTCGTTTAACACCGTAACATGTCAAAATGTTTAATATTTATTTAATAATTTCAAGGTAAATTTCAAATTTTAAAGATTTATTAATTTTTATAAATTCTAGCCTTAGTTAATTTTTTAAATTCACTGTATATTTTGATGAAGCTTTTACGAGTAAACTTGGAAGAAATTGTTTTTTTTCTATTGTATTCAAAGGATTTCGGTATTATAAATATTTAGCTCAGTTTTATTTTAACATTTTGGCGCTTACTTAAGAATTTCGGTTTTGATTTAACCAATAAAAAGAGCAAATAAATAAAATCCACACAATCAACAACTGACGACATTTGTTTGCAATTTATATTCCAGGTTAAATTAAAATAATTTAAGTTTCAAAAGTCGATAAAATAAAATAAAAACAGTGTTTTTTATTCTATATGAAAGCGAAATGTGTGATGTCTTATTACATTGTCACTAATAACTTAATAAATATATTGTTAAGACACTCTTTGAGTAATTTTTGATACTAAACTGTTATACCCAATTTGTTTATCTTTTATAAAAAGTTACTTGAAACAAATCAAGTTTATTTTATCAAATGGAGGAAAAATTATTTGTGTTTTTTTTTATAAAAAAAAAAGAATTATTGAAGATGTAACAGTGTTGTTTAGGCATACGAGCTGTGTTGGTGTGTTTTGTTAATGCGGGCCGCGGAGCGCAGTATCTGAGCTAAGCGCACATACCTGCGGGCGTGGGTAAGACGAAACAGGTTCGACTATCTATCATTATTGAATAAATTTACCGAAAAATGCGCGATACGTAGTTTTAAGGCGTGCACCATAGGTACGGGTGAGGGCACACTGCCTATAATACCATGCACCATGCTCCGCACACAGGCAGGGGGAACGGCCTCCAGTGTCGCCTCAACTCTTCTCTCTACTTGGCTTGAAACAACCTTAACTCTTGACTTCGCGTTTATACCATAGGCGCAATAGGAATCTAATACCAACATTTTGATTTTTGATTGCATCACACACGTAATAAAGTGAATTAATATTAAATTACCAAAATTTACAGTTTTTTTTAAATAAATACACACGTTATCATACACAATTGAATGGCGTTTTAGTAAAGAGGTACATGTCATCAATGACTTATTTATCAGTTTGAAGTATTGCAACACTTGTATTCCTGAAATACAGACCTCAGGTAAATTTTAAAGGTAAACTTTGAATACATAAACAATTTATGTATTCAAAGTTTACCTTTAAAAGTTACTTGAGGTCTGTATTTCAGGAATACAAGTGTTGAAATACTTCAAACTGACAAATAAGTAATTGATGACATATACCTCTTTACTAAAACGCCATTCAATTGTCAGGTTAATTCAAGTTATTTACTATATCATCACTAAGATATAGGTACTTGTTAAGTTTAGTATTTTTTAAATTTAGATACATGATAGTTTATTATTTATTTAATTGAGATACATTTGTGTAAAAGGAAAAATAAGTAAATAAAACACTTATTTTATATTTTTTTGTTCACCACTGATTTATTTTTTTGTTTACTACCGGTTTCGAAGATAACCGTCTTCATCGTCAGGTGAAGATAAACTAAATTGCTAAAAATACATTTTTTGTACAAGTGTATATAATATAAGAGGAATGAGGTAGGAGGAGAGAAGTGGGGAGAGATGTGATTCAATGGTAAATGGGGCGGCGAAAAATTAATCTTTCGGGCAGGCCATGGTCTGGATATCCAAAAAATAAACAAGTGGTGATCACAAAAATATAAAATAAATGTTTTATTTACTTATTTTTCCTTTTACATAAAACATGACACCACAAGGTTAAATTATAGTATTTTCGAAGATTCAAAAAAGATATACATTTGGTTTATTAATTTGGATACATGTTTAGTTTATTTAGACCAAAAAGTTTACATGTTTAGTTTATTTAGACCAAAAGGTTTATTAATTTGGATACATGTTTAGTTTATTTAGACCAAAAGGTTTATTAATTTGGATACATGTTTAGTTTATTTAGACCAAGAAGTTTAGCAGGTAAAAAGTCATTAACTATGTATAATGAAAATGTCGCAGTAAATAACAAAGTTTTTTTTGTTCTGTATTTATTGACAAGTCACTATATTTCGTTTTGCTATGTCAATAACATAAAAATATCAGTTTTTTTTCTTTAATTTTACACTCGTGAAGAATTTGCTAGGGAATTTGTAAAAATAGAAAAACTGTTTCTAGCATAGCCTAGTCCGTTAAAAGATAAAAAAAACAATAAGTTCTAATTAGAGATTAACTACTCGTATTTCAGTTTTCTTATTCTTAAGATCTATATTTTATGACCGTAGGTAGCCAAATAATGCTTGAAAATCAACTCAACTATTCTTTTAAATAACGTAATTGTTTAAAAACGTTTTATGGTGATTTGAATTCACGTCACAGTTAATTTAAAATGTTGATACAAAAATAAAAGACGAAAATATATCAATTATTGACAATTATTAAAACTGTTCTTATTTGTAATTTATTTTAATCAAACGCTGTTTATTCCACATTTTTGTGACGGTATAACCCTACCGGTTTCAAGGCTTTCACCTCATCTTCAGGGGAGCGCAAACAAGACTAGGGGAGCGCAAACAATAAACAGTGTTTGATAAAAATAAATTACAATGTCTTTAAACCTCCACAACGTTAATGCCATAACTATAAACAACATATGTTCTTATTTGTTTAATGATTTTAATGGATATACAATAATTTTGATTGGACCTTTTCTAATTTAATTATATTTAATTACTTTCTATTTTTCATTGGTGTTCAAGTCAGTTAATATGCATTTCTTTTCATAAGTACTAAAATACTTAATCTTTTTTTTGTATTTTTAATAAATTATTTATATTTCTTCATCTATATACTTATTTTTTTCCTCAAGAATGCAATGAAACGAATGTTTTGTAATATTACAAATCTATCAAAACGATAAAATAATGTTCGTGTGATGAAGTGGTTATAAGAAAAAAAATGATTGCAAATAAATTGATTTGTCGAGTGTTCTGTCACAGTGGTCATAAAATACTTCACTGATTGAGAACTTTATTAGTTTGTGTGAAGAAACAGAAAATCGTTAATTTATCTGATAATTTCCAGCGTATTTTGTTTCACATTTGTAAGTATCGCGTCAGAAATATTTATCAAACATAAAAAATATATTTAAATTATTATATGCCATAAATCAATTTGTTTCTTTTTTTCTTTATTGCCGAAATCAAAGAGATTTTAATTTTCAAAGAAATGTGTCTTCTTGTCTATTCAATAAATTCAACGCAGACATTATAATTTAAGCGCATTCATTTTTAAATCAACGAATATTAAATAAAGGTCATTTTGTTTCTTGATTAACAACATACTCAATTTTATTTACTTAAACTTTATAACGATCTAAAAAGCATATATGCTAAATAACCGTTCTAAAACTAAATGTAGCTATTTACATGACAATTATTTACTGGATTAATATTAGTGCAACTTTGAAGGAAATTAAAAAAAAACCATACAAACATACCATACAGTTTTTAAAAATAATGTTTAAATAATCAAATTGTACGACTTTTAAATGGCATAGTAAAACCAATGTGTAGTCAACGATATTTATAGAATTATTTTAAGTGCTATTTTGGAGTAATGTAAAAGTGCACACACGGCTCGTACAGTTTCCAAAAATAACGTTTAAGGAATCAAATTGTATGACTTTTAGATGGCATAGTAAAACCAATGTGTAGTCAACGATATTTATAGAACTATTTTAAGTGCTATTTTGGAGAAATTTAAAAGTGCACACACGGCTCATAGTTTCCAAAAATAATGTTTCAAGATTCCAATTAATATAACTTTTAAATTATAATTATAATTACTGAAACTATAATGGACCTTGTTATAAAAATAACTATACGCTTTATTCTAATAAAAAAAATATTATTTGCTTATGGTATGTTTTTATTCGAAATAAAATAATGAAAAATAGTTTTTAATCTAGTTTTTAGAATAGTAAATAAATATTAGTAACTATTTAAAATCAATATAAAAGATTAATTCTGATCATGGTATATGATACAATATAAATGAATACTGCCTTTTTTATCTTCAGTTTTATAAATCAAATGTTTTTTGTTCACCTGAAAAGTTGAAATTATTGAGTATTTTAAAACACAGTATTTCTGTTTCGTTAAACAAAATATTTTATGTAATCGTATGTATTTCTTGAAATATCCTTAGAAACCTTAAACCATGATAATTGCGAAAAGGTCATCAAAATATTAAGATATTCATAAACGTTGATTTGCATTTGTAGACAAATCGTTTTGTTGCATTGCTTTAGGTTTAATTTAATACAGGAAATTACTATTTGCAAGATTACGATCAAAAGATGTATGAGACCTAACAATTTAAGAGATCGCAAATAATTGACTAAAAACTATGATTTGACGAATCTCAAATCTACTACAAAAATAACTTATAACGTTAAAAAGTTAAAAAAAAAACGACATCTTTAATTCGTTCAGTTTTAGCGGAATTTGAATTCAGGCTTCATCTTCCAGTAGCGTGACAATTATTTATACTTTTGATATTACTGATTTATTTGGTTTAAAAAAATATGTTCATCAAACTATAAATTTGACTATTCGTTATAAACAATTATAAAAGAGATTAATATTATAAGGAAAATTGAAAGAGTAATCTTGAAATGATTTTGCCACATTGAAAGAATGAGTTACGAAGAACTTGTAAAACCAATTTGTGTTTTTTTTTTATTAAACAAAGTAAAATATTGTACAAACATTTGTCAAGGCTATACCTATATACAAATTTATTACTTAACTAATCTTAATTATATGTTATAATTTATGAACTTACTTAATCTTATTTTCCTACATGTCATTTTATTTTAATTTTTACAATCATAATATATGATTTCTTAAAAATAATTAACACCTACATACTACTTATAACTAGATAATAATTCTTACACTAATTATTTAGCAAAAACAAGTCCATTCCTTCAGGCTACATGTATGCCATCAAATTCACTCAGACCTTGGTCGTCCCAGCTAATACTGTAAGTGGACTAGGCAGGCAACAGATAATGCTTCGGGAGCTTGTGCTTATAACGGAAGGTAAGGTCGGATTTACTCTCGTAAGCCCCCAGAGCAGCGACTAAGGGATTGCTGTGATTTTGTTGGCTTTTATAGAACTTCACGGTCCAAGCGAAGATGTGGTGTTATTGGGTTTCTTCTCGCTGTTCGGCGTGAAGTCGGGTAACCAATTTGTGTGTTTGAAATTAATATATGACATAATAAGAAATGTTGCACTAAAGGATGAACGTGAATTAGAAACTGATATATAAAGTAGGGGAAAAGGAAACGAGTTTCATGAATATGTGTAGAAGCAATTGATTAAACAGATTTATAGCCTAACGTGACAGAGAAGTTTTATAGAAGAAGATCGAGAAAAATATGATTGGAGGATTTTTTTTTAAATTTTGAAACGTAAGAAGTTAGAAAACCGAAAGAAAGCAAAGAAATAATGCGTGAATTATGTATTATTTAATAATCAATATTTGTAAATTTGCTGCAGTAAATAGTTATTTAAGGTTTAGTCATAAATATTTCTATATTCACATAGAACGAAAATCTTCCCAAGAAGGGCTAATCCACAAAACAAATAACTGTCACTACCCTTTTCGGCTTTTTATTGGTTCTCTGGTGAACATAGGCTCTCTACGGCTTTACAAAATTTTCTATCCCTCACCTTTTGCTCCCACGTTATGTCTTCCATTTATAATATGTCGTTAGTCCGACTTGCATAAAGCCACTTTTTAAGCCTTTTTAGCTCCTTTCGGGGATCACTGGATAAGTATTTTCATCAAAAAATTATCTAATAGGTATTCTAATGTTATATTCTGTTCGACTTCACTTTTTTAGTTTTAATTAATCATTGACCTCAAAGCATTCAACGTTATATCATTCATGCAAAAACAAATACGTTTAATTCAAGTTTGACCCAATTCCATTTTGTAAACAAATCATAGGTCACCCAATAGCGAAAACACTAGGTATCATTTGAATCATCACGAATCGTAGAAAATACTCTTGAGGGCTGAGAAATTGTACTCACAAATCAGTAATAACCCCCTCATTGAGTAACGATAGAAATGTAGCATAATGGTATGGTGGCCATACATCGGCTTCGGTGGGAATATCGATGCTAATTTTTTTCTAACTGTAAAGGCCAAAAGTAGGTTATTCGGCGCGGAACGATCTTTATAGAGAAAACGCCGCAATAAACTTAAGTTTTAAAGCCCCATTTGCAGGCGTTAGGGAAGGTTGCCATAATTAGGGTTGCGCATTGCTCGTTATCACGTTTTCAATTTATAGGATATATAATCAATCGGTATTAAAGATCCCTTAACTTTGTAATAAAATGTATTGAACAAATAATAGTTATTTTAAAAGGAAATTATTTCTTTTATGAAATAATTGGAAAATATCTGATTAGGTAAGCGATATCAGCAAAATATTTTATCGGTATTTTATTATATAATTTTTATTTATTTATTTTAACTGACAAGTATATGTAACATGTAGATTAATATTTAACACACCAAAATAAGTAATTTATAGTTGACTCTCTCTAATTACTAAATATGGATCTCGGTTTGTTGCCTGTCATTTGACCCCAGTAAACTAGGCTTTTGCACATGTCTAGTAAGACAATATTTAATTGAGTATTAATTACAATTTTAAGTTTAAAAAATGTCGCTTGATCATGTAATATTCGTATTTTTTTAAATTTAATTTTGAAAATAATAAATTTTAGAAAGAAAAGTTTATTGATTTATTTCTGTTTATTCATAATTTAATAGTTTTACTGACGATGTAAATTTTACAGCTCTTTTGTTTAAAAAAAATTTATTCGAATACGAAAGTATTTGAAACTAGGATATTTTTTGTTCATTTGATAAATCACTCACTTATTAATACCAAAGAGAATTTGCGTACGGCAAACAATCGAGTTTTTGGTCAGTGAAAATATTGCTTTCGACCAGATATAAAAATATTTTACTATGGATCAAACATTTAAAACATTATACGAGTATTGGCTCGTTCCACATTGAAAACACCTTTAAGCATACACCTATAGTAGATGAACTCAAATATATAATTGTAGATCAAATTGTTATATTGCATGGTAAAGCTCTTTAAACCTTAAACAAAGTCAATGAGGAATTAAAACATATACTCGAACCGAACAATACCAAAATCAGCTTAAGTAATAGTCCATAACGGAAGGGAAAAGTGGACATGGAAAAAACTAAAAGGAGCAGAATAAATTAAGTAATAAATGATGCATAAGGGTGACAATGTATGACAGAATACGGAACGAAGTGATTAGGGATGCATGTGAGCTTAAGGCTTATATATTGGGTATAATGAAGAAGAACAGTATGAAGGGGTTTGGACAAGAAGAACAAATATTTGAAGAATGAATAACAAAACAAATCAATAGTGCTAATGTGAGTGAAATGTGAGGTAGACGAAGACCTTGGAAGGTTGAATCATGTGATTGGTATTTTGAAAGAAGGAAACGTAGAAGGAATTGTATGAGAAGGTTTATGAACGTAGAGGAGGCTAAATATATGTGTCGAAATAAGGGAGTCTGGCGCTACGTCCTCTCTACCTAACCCAGCAGGAAAATGGTACGTATGTATGTGTATTTAAAAGTAGGGAAGTCACAAGACGAAAAGGTTATTCTTGATATAAAAAAAAAAGTTGATTTCCTTCAGTTAAGAATGAAAACACAATTAAAATAATCTATCATAGAACATTAATAATATACGAGTATTATTTATAGTTAAGGCATTAACATTGTGGAGGTTTAAAGACATTGCAATTTTTTTTATCAAACACTGTTTATTCCACGTTTTATCAAACGTTTATTCCACGTTCTATCAAACAGTGTTTATTCCACAATCACATATATCCCAAGAATCTCTCCGCTACTCGCCGAGGTCGTCCCATGCCTCCCCCAACCCCCAGTCCCCACACCGAATGTTTACCGTCAGAAACGTGTATCTTGGTACCAGTTCGAACATAATTCAGTCTTGTTTGTGCTTCCCTGATGATGAGGGGAAAGCCTTGAAACCGGTAGGGTTATTTCGTTACAAAAAGTGGAATAAACAGTGTTTGATAAAACAAATTACAATGAACATTAATAAGTTCAGTTTTTTACATCGAGCATTAATATTGTATTGACGGTATGAATGTATGTTAAATATGTTAAAGCTCTTTTACTGAAATTATCGAAAAAATATAACGTTTTTCACTATCTTAAAAACGTTGCTGGATCATTCTTATTTTTAGTATTGTCGCAGCCCTAGGCATAATTTGTAAAACCATAATTACTGACCGTAGTGCGTGGCCTCGGCTCCTCCTGTCTCTCTCAATACAGGAGCCGACTCCATGGTACCATGGTAGCGAAACATCACCACTTACACTTGAATGTGGATCGGCAGCCAGCTAATTTCGAAGCTGGCATTATAAACAATGGCTAGATATTTAATACTATTAAATTTTTTAAGGAAAATTTAATTCTACTATATATCTTTTTTTCAATCATGGTTAAAATTAACTAAGTAAGTTAAGTAATAAGTTGAAGATACTTAAAACGACAAGCAGTCCTCTCTTTAGTATTGAAACAAGTTTGGATGATTAGTTGTTTTATATTGTATCTGGTGTCTTTTATTATGTGACTGATGGATTATGACCTGTAAACTTTCATAGTTTTAAGTATTCCATTTTCTTTGGCTATATTTGCTATCAATTTCACATGTGTAATACGTTCAATCCAAGGATTTGTCTGCACATTTTTTTGTCCACTTTGGACGGAGTTCTCCTGTTGCACAAAAGGGGTCTGCTTCTAGCGTTAGCTTATTCGTTAGGAAGAATATCAGCCAGGATTCTGTTCATACTGCTAGGCTGTACCAACAGTCTCATTCAGATAATATATCAACAGTCTCATTTAGATCTACATCAGTGGTGTTTATTTCTCATTTTTGTTTGTTTCTCATTCAGATCTATATCTTCTCGCATTCCTCGCAGACTCAGGGGAATTTCTGAATAATTTTTAGGCATATCCTTAATTTGAATTTCGGGTTGGAAAATGTATGATATATACATAATTCTATTTACAAAGCGAAATCTGTTGAATTTCTTTAAGTAGTGTTATTTTTTTTGTTTATTTCAAGTATGATTATTTCTAAATATGTTTTATTTTTGGCTAACTAACTATGCCGCGAACACATTGGTTGGAATATATTTTTTTTTGTTTATACTTATTTTGTAAAATTTTTAATCAGTCAATAACAGTGTGTTTAATTCCGAGTTAGAGCGCCCTTGAGGAGAGTTTGCTCTCTAAACGGCCTTATATACGAGTAAATAGCCTTGTTATTATTATTATATGCATAACATATATATTAATAATTAGTTTTATACACATGCATATTTAATACAATATGGAAAAAAACTATTTATCCTTGATATTGTATTAAAAATTCGATTTATTTTATTGAATAATTTAGATTTTTGTATTATTCATGTTACAGTTAACATATCGACTAAGCCTAACTATTGCAGTAGCACATAAAAGTACGCTATTTCTTTATTGTTTTAAAACGGGTTTTTATTGAGTTCATTATGGGAGTAGAAAATAACCTGTTTAAATTGATTTTACAGCATTGCTTACGTTATGAAATTTATTTTTGTTGTTGTAATCAATTGAAAGCGTAGCGAGGTAGTAAGATAAACCGTTTTTCTACTTAGTTAAATACTGGATTGGTTAATTTGCTTAGTGTTGAAAAGCTCTTCTGTACTGTATATAATTAAATTCACAAGCTTTAAACATTCCTGAAACTTTCTTGAAATATAGTTTATTATTATTAGTTACGAAAATTTTATTCGAATTTTAAATATATGGCCACGTTGAGTTATTATAATCCCAAGTCACTAAAACACCCTACTTTAGCGCAATTTTTTTCCACATTTAACGATCATGTTAGGATCGCACTGGTAAATTTTTAATACATATTTTTCTACATTTTGTCATATATTTTTATTTTGTACGTATGTTTCTCAAAAATTAAATAAATTTTATATATTGTTTAAAGTTAAGGCATTAACATTGTGGAGGTTTAAAGACATTGTAATTTGTTTTTATCAAACACTGTTTATTTCACTTTTTGTAACGGTATAACCCTACTGGTTTCAAGGCTTTAACCTCATCATCGGAGGTCTTGTTTGTGCCCCCCTGATGATAAGATGAAAGCCTTGAAATGGGTTTGATAAAACAAATTACCATAAATAAGTTTTGTCATGAGATTAATCACATTTGAAGTAGGAAAGCGATTAATGTTTGAGAAATAAATTTCAACTATGAAGTTTAATTATTCTCCACATCTATACTCCCACGCCATGCCCCTATTGGAGTAGGCAGCGAGAACATATTTCCACTTAATCTTAGGCCACATCTTATGTTTCTGACAGTCCATACAACTCGCGATGCAAACTTGTACCCCTTTCTGAATTAACGAGCTCCGTGCCCTAGTTGGTAAGATGCCTGTGTTCTGAGCGGTAGGTCGCGGGTTCGATTTAAAAAAAAACAGGAAACCAGGTTTGAAAAAAAAGTTATTAGCCTGACTTTCACTTAAGGCCTCATAAACATCTTCCTTGTTGATTGGAAGCAGTTGGCACATTACAGTAATCTTATAGGATTGTTCTGCGTACAAGGAAAGTGTTATACACGATTCGCTGCTATAACTACCAGACGTGATTCATTTAATAATAATGGTTTCGATTCCCGAATTAAAATGCCCATAAGGAGAGTTTACTCTTTAAATCGCGCAGTATAAAATTGTCCCTTGGAATAATTTGTTCCACAAACATTCCAAAAATTTCCGTATCTTCTGTAATCATTCATTCTTTCTACGTGGCCGAACCATTTCAATATTTCTGTCTTCATCTTAAGAAGTACATCTTTTATAATTCTCATTCTCGTTCTATTTTTTTTCTTTCGTATATTATTTTTCTACCAATTCTACGCAACGCTCTCATATCGATTGTATTTATTCTACTTTCATCACTGTTTTGATGCGTCAAAGTGCCGCATTCTTGTACTTATATTAGGGCCTATAGTACATTCAGATCATCCCATCTGAAATGCTCCAGTTGGTAAATATATTGTATAACCCACCATTCACTCTGTTGCCTACTGATACACCTATTTCAATATCGCGCCGCAGATCGATGTGAACATGTTTCCAAAATACGACATTCCCTTACCTTGCTTTACTGTTTCCTCAATTTGCTCTAAACATTATTTTACACAAGTCTCATAAAATATTATTACTTAATACGTCTGTGGAATGTTTAAGTTTATTGTTATTAATACTTTATAATCGTTTCAGTTAAATAAATGACTCAATTTCCCTTTTAAATTAATAAACCCTCCTTTCTTACCTTCCTTTTTGTAGTAAAACGATGTAAGCTTTTTCTACGCTAGAAGATATTTTTATGCAGCATCTTGATGCATATATGGATTAATTTCAGTACTTGAAAAAATCGGTTAAATATGGTAAATTTGGAATTGTGCTTACAAATGATTTACATTGCTTTTTATTTAACTGAAAACAAACTTCAGATTTAACGCAATATCTTTAACCATCAAATAAGTAAGACAATCACCGTGGCCAAGTTGATAAAACGCCTGTCCTCTAATCCGGGGGTTGTGGGTTCGCTTCCCGATAGTACCATATTTTAAAAAAATGTCCTTGTTTGGTTTTCATTCACATTTAGACTAGTTGAAAGAGATTGCCACATATCATGTAACTCGCCATGTTGTACTGTATACAACGAAAATGTAATACGACAAGAAATGTCGATGTATCCCTAGTGTTATTTTTATAGCTTTATGAACACTCGTTAACAGAGCCATCACATTATAAGTTCCTTAAAAAATCCGATCTTCATTTATTGAAGATTTTGATTTTTCCTCTTTCGACATTATATTTGTTTTTTTTTTTAAACCATTAAGCAAAAGGTCGAAGCGATCGATCAGAAGAAAAAGTGGAACAATAACTTATTTGGCCGCTCTTTTTGTCCTTTTGTCCTATTCTTGGTTTCAGCTGTAAACATTTATAGTGCGTGTGGCCTCGTTGGGTCGACCTATTAAAGTCGCCTCTTTTTAAAGCAAACGCTTACCCGAGTTTCTCCACATAAACCGGAAAATTCTACACAGTAATTGAGAACGGCTTAATAATATGTGAACATGCATATCAAATCTAGTTTATACCGCGAGTCGTGATTGAACTTGAGGGTTTAAATAATGAGCGAAATTTTGCATCACATAACAGTTTGGAGCGAAATACTTTGTTCCATAATCACTAGTTTTGAATAAATTTTCTAAGCATCTGGTAAAAAGTTTTACGTATATTTTCAAATTTGTTGAATTCTATTCTTTGTCTTCGAGATCGTGATGACCATGATGACCAACACTCCTTCTCGGATACATGTGATCTCTTGCACTCGTACTCCCAAGAATTCTGTCATTTTCTTTACAGGGTAATCACATCGGAAAGATGACCACTGTCTGCTCTTTCTGATATTTACCCTAGGAGCCAGAATCAAGCACTCAAAGCCATTCCTGTCTCTCTGATATGTATCCAACTAATTAAGACATACTTCTTCCATCGAAATTAAATTCGAAAAACTATTTGATTATGAAAAAAACAACCTATGATATGCCGTCTAGTGAAGTGAGTGATTTGCAAGTTTGATATATCTCTTAAAATTTTTACTGCTTTATTATCAACATCACGCCATATCCCTATGGGCAAGATTTCCACTTCATTTTATCTTGGCACACATTTTTCTTTTTAACTACCACCATACACTTAATTATTGAATAAATTTGGTATAAAAAATCGATTTAAATTTTGTTACTATATTAAATTACTCTTTAGAATGAAAACATTAAAGCCAAGAGAAAAAGAAAGAGATATGTTGGATTAAAGCTAATAAATGTGTTGAGAAAGGGGAAAAGGAGCAATCTGAGATGGTTTGGGCAAATTGCAGACTAAAAAACAAATATATAGAGCAATGTGAAAGGAAGGTGTAATTAAGAAAGATCTAAGAAAATTGTGGAATCAAATGATTTATATTTTGAAAAAAAAAAAAAAGGAAAATAAGATAAATTCTAGGAGCTGTACGGAAGTTGCGAAATATGTGTGTCGAGATTGGAATGTTCGGCACTCAGTCCTCTCTGCATACCTCGACAAGGAAATAACGTGATGAAATATGTAAGTAAGATTATATATATTGAATATTTTCCATTTGTGCTGTTGGTGTCGACTTCTTCAAATTTGATGAACTGTATGTAGCCTATGTTGTCCATCATACAGGACATTAAAGTCAAAGAAAAGCTGTCGATTACATCTAGTTAAATAATTCACTAATCATTCGAACATGGTACTAAAATATATTAAGTAAGTTAGATATACCAAATCAAACAGATAAATAACAATGTTAGTTCCTCACTGAATGCGGAACATGACTAAAATGCAAAGTGTCTAAAATTTAATAACAAGTGTTATCGTTACGTTCTGAATCCAAAGAATTTCTACTTTCGTGTTATAGAAATAAATAAAAAAAATATTTAACTTCAATTTCGTAAGTTTGTGGGTAATCGTTTTCTAATTCTAAAACATTTTTAAATGTATAACTTTGAATTCAATCACTTACGTTGCCATATAAATCGACGAAGAATATTAGAGATAAATTTCTGAATATATTTTTTGAATGGAATTCCACGTATGTGGGTTTGTTGTCATTTTAATGCCCATTTATACTCTCATCCAGTTTCTATGCAATTATTTATCTAGTTACAGGTTATTAAATGCAGTTTTCTGATCAAGTTTCTAATTTTCATTCCACTAGTTTTAGATAACACGAACACCTTAACTCGTATTATATGTATTATGAATATGAAACTAAGACTGCAAAACATTTTAAAATCCAGTAGAGACGTCATCAGATATTAAAGTGATTAATTATTTTCACAGAATTGATAAATTAAATTATTTTTAAAAACTACACAATTGTTCACCACACATATTCATTAACATTTACTTTTTTGATAATTTTTCCCATAAAGTTGTCTTTAATTGTCAAGAATAATAATAGTAATATGTTACAGTCAAACGAAAAATAAATAAAATATATAAACAGAATTTCCAAAGAATTATAAAAATCGTATTTATTCGGTATATTTAGGAAAGCAAATGATTTTCTTAAATTTTTCTATAACCTTCTTCTTCTCCCTGGCTCCATCCCAACTCATTGTCTGCGAAGACTGTTGGGGTCAGCTCTTCTCGTCCTCAGGTTGTATGCTCTTCTGTCCCGGATTACGTCCCCCAGGTCGTGCCTCTGCATCAGGTTATCTTTTTGCACCGCCCATGAATTCTTTGGTCTTCTTCTGGTTGTTATTCGAGGAAGATCCATGGAGATTGCCTGGTTCACAATGTGATCGGGTGCTCTGCGTCCAACGTGCCCATACCATCTCAATCGCCTCTCCTCCATCTTGCTGTTGATATCTGTAACACCTAGGCTTCCACGAATGCGTGAGCTTTTTATTTTGTCTCTTAGGGACACACCAACTGACCATCTTAGCATGCGCATTTCAGCAGTTTCTAGTTGCCTAGAAACTGTTATACATCGTCCTGCATTCGGAGCCATAGAGGAGTGCGGGTCTTACAATCGTTTGGTATACTTGTCCTTTTAACTTTACTGACATTTTCGGATCACATAGAACTCCCGTCATTGATCTAAACTTCATTCATCTTCAATTTGTCTGTAATATCTACTATAAAATACCTTTCATGAATGTATTTATTATATATCTTGATATTCACATAGCTTCGTTTTTTTATAAGACTATAATATATTTTTTACGTTGCCAAATTGTGTTATTGCCCGTTTTTATTTCAATTAAACTATGAAGCTTTCTCAAAGCAGAACTGGTGGGTGTTTCGTTATACGATCCCGGACAAATTATCTTTCTTCCTATGCGGAATGTAATACTACTCAAAGGTTAACCATATATTAAAACGGCAGTTAAGTGTCCATTGTCGAAGAAATTCATTCTTCTACCTTTCCTCGTTTCCGTGGTCGATTGGTTTAGTGATCATAAAATTCACTTAACTCCATGAATTTGTCTCGCCTTTAATGCAATACTGTCGTATGTCAAAAAATGTAAACGATTTTTTTGTATAATTAGAAATTGGTTTAATTAAGAATAAGAAATGGTTTTCATTAAGAATATGATAATTATCACACCTTTATTTAAGTTATTGACCTTAATGTGTTTTGTATTAGTTATAATTTTGATGCAATTTTAATTGCAATAGTAACAAAATTTGAATGTCTTTTTAGACGCAAAACTGCTTTGGTTGAAAGGTTCAAAGAAATTAGAAAACTAGTACTTTTGTTACGTGAAAATTATCCAATTATCAAAAAACATATTTTTATTTTAAATGTCGAAAAACAATACCTCGATTCCATATGGATGTATAATATGTATGCAAAAACAAACTAGCCTATTAAACACATATTATTGTTTATTGCAAAATATAATAAACTCAATAAAATAAATAAATATAGGTTTATTGATATCAACAGAGTATGTACGAGTAGATATATAAATCCATTCCAAAATCGCACATATATCTCAAGATAAATAGTAGAAAATACATTTAAAAGAGAAGCTATCAAGAGGTTTGGGCTCATCTCATAACATCCCTCCGGCCGAGATACGCCCCACCAATATAGGTCGACCCTGGCCGCGAAGACACCGCATATTTTTTAGCCCACACCCGTGTACGTGTAGACTATGAAAAAAAAAACAAAATAACTACAATCTCGTATGTTATATACGAAAATATCTATTTAAATTTATATTTTATAGTAAAAGTTCGTTTTAAAATATTTTTATCTTCAATAATCTCAGAACAGGTAAAATATAGATTGGGCCCTTTATGCATATTAACGCCCATATATGCAAAAATACCAACCCAATAACGTGTCTTACCTAAATGGTTCAATTCGAACTTGAAAAAAAATTCTTTCCTGCTAAATGTGCACATAATACCTGAAATATTTCAAAACAAGTAGACTAGTAGAATTTCAAACTTATTTTCTATGAAATATTCAGAAATAAGATATTTTTATGTGCTTTCGCATAATAATTATTATTAGGGTAATGTTTTACATTCTAAAATAAGTCAAATTTGTATAAGCTTTTAATGTGATTAGAATTGTCATTTATTCAAATTTGTTTTCTTATGTAATTCTTATGCTAGTAGACTCGTTTAATTCCATAATTATTTAAATTAGATGACTTGGATGGATTGCCTATTTAATTTTTTTGTTGTTTTCAATAACACTAAAAGAATACCTTGTATGAAACAAAAGGAAATCTTATATTGTTTTAACATTAAAATTTAATTTTCTCCAAACTATGAGTACGTTATTTGGACTTAAGACAGTGTTACGTTAAGGATGCGATATTTACAGAGTTTCTCTGTATACAATTGATATCTTTCGACAGAGATATTTTGCTCCGTAGAAGCAACGTTAAGATGTGTCGCGTGCTTTTGAAACGTGCAAACTTCAAAGGGATTTACCGTTTAATGTTTTATAATAACTTTTCTCAACAGTACAGATTTTATCTGCACATTTTTTTCTAGCATCATGAAATAAATTCTCAGCCGGTACTAAATAACGATTCCTTTGTTACAACTTTTTTTAAATGTTGAAAATTTTCTGAACGAAAATATGATCTGACTTAGCGTAATTGAATTTAAACGATTTTTTGTGTTTATTTAAACTATTCTCCCATGATTATTACTATATCATGTATTTATGATACAAAACAACCTCCTTTCATTTGACTTAAGTTTTAATTATAATGTAAATATACCCGTTACAAACATCACTATTATTTAATATTTGATGTATTTTAGTTTCTTAATTAGACAAGATTAATATGCCTGCAAAAATTTTATTGCTATCAAGCGAGTTTATCTCATCAAAATAATCAGTTTACGTTAAGAAAAATTCGGAAATGTTATATTAAAATAAGGTTACGAACTCAATAAATAAGGTTGTTCATTAACGTCTGATGTATCCAAAAATAAAAAATAAAAATTATCCAATTATAAATATATAGCACATTACAAAATACAGATTTTTCATCAATTAATAATTGCAAAATGTATATATTTTATTTAGTAAAGCAATGGTCTTTATATATTATTTTTATTTCTTTAACTTACCCAGACCTATAAAAAACGAATAAATTTAAGAACCTTCACAAATGCACAGCGATTGATAATGAATCCTGGCGGTCATTTTGTTAAAGGAGCATACGATAAGAGGCTGCAAGTTCAGGTAGAATAAATACACATTTTAAGCATAAACGAGATACGTTAGAGCGTCAGAAATGTTCGGGTCTTTAGCAAGGATAAAATCTCGTTCTTAGAAATAAACACAGATGAAACAAAGATATGAAGAGCGAAGATCATAAATCAGGCGAAGAAACAGTTCTGCTGGTGGTTAGCAAGAGGCACCCGGTAATTAACTAACTAACATAGAATTGTAGTAAAAGTGGCTGAATTATAGGAAACGATATAACCGAGGGGCGACTTAATCGTCATACTTGGTGCACTAGACACGAAGCACAATTACTTTCAACTTATTATGAATTTATTACATCAGATATTACGAAAGTTGTCAGACACAATAAAATATTTTTTAATAACAAAAAAAAAGTTTTTCTATAAACCTGTCAAATCGTATGGTTTTCCATCATTCCTTACTTTCTCAGCCCTTTTCGATTTCTCAGTTATTGAAAACTTTTTTACATATGTATGTATACTCGTACTTTGAAAAATTATGTTTTCTTACCACTTTTTTTTTGTAAAAAATCAAGTTAACGTTAAAAGATCTCGGTCGGTATGCATATTGAAAAAAATCACATATTGAAAAAAATCGTTACCTGACCCGTTGTGGGAGGAAAAATAAAACTGAAAAAATATGATAGAAACAAGAAAGTTTTCGACTTATACAAAAGTAGTAATTATCGTGATGACATGTGTAACCGAACTTTAAATCCATTCATCCAAATTGGCGGCATACCCAAAACCCGAGCGAAGACCGAAATGTGTTAAATGGAACTTCGTTGAATATTGGTTATACTCGTACGTATTGGTTGAAATATAATGTGACAAAAAAAAACTGATTAGTTTAAAAAATATGGTTAGTATTTTCTCACATTTTCAATTTGAATTTTTCGATACTGTATATCAGATGGAATTCAGAACGTGTTGTTAAGGAGCTTTATTCTCGGATGTATTCCTGTATAAATCAGAGTATCGTGCTTTGACCATTACGCTATCCAAGCAGGAGGTGAAGGAAATTAGCTCTTTATGATCATGCAGTCTACCTACCTAATACATTAATATGCCGCTCGTAAAACTTAATATTATTAGCGAATAAACTTGGTATTACGCTTTTTAATTGTGATTTGCAACAAACGAGATAGGAAGCTTTATTGATTGTGAATTTAAGAGCTTATTGTTAAAATAAAAATGATAATATGGGAAATATTTCAGTTGCTTGATTGGAGGATTCTTAATTATATGCAATATCTTACATCACGTCACATTTTACATATTATCATTAGCGGTTTACTCGGCGTGACTGTAGAATTAAATTCTAAGATTTATCAGATGTGCACCATCTTTATTTTCGTTGAGAAGAAAATCGAAAAAAATATTACATCTCTCTGAGTATCCTTTCATCTTAATTTTCCTTTGATTTCTCTTTCTTATACTTAAACGACTTCCTTTCTTCTAGTTCTACCATTTTTTATAGAGATTAGTTACCAGTTTATTTATTTTTAACTTACATGTAAATTAAACGATTATTTTTGTAAAATCTGTTATGGATCAAACAATTTTAAATATCCAAGATGATCTGGTTGGTTGGAAAAAATTACTCTATTATCCAGCCAGGGGTACCAACTATGAACACTAAGGAATTAAAATTAAATATAAATCAAAATAATATTTACGTGTACTATTTTTTTTTCATAAATTGTAGCCACTAATAGTGATTTCAATGTTTGAACGAAATGAAAATAATAGATTTATACTAAATACATTTTTTTTGATAAATCACGTTATATTGTAAGAATTTTTTGTGGTTGGTGAACACCATGAAATCATTCAAGAACTTGATGAACCAAAAATAGTAAATAAACTTAAAAGTGATCGTCTTTAATAGAGTTAAGAAAAAATCCCATAAAAATTTGATTTAAAAATTGTCAAGAGTAACGTGCATCAATATTTATTTATTTTTCATGGGCTATTAACTATGTGTCAAATTGGCATTCGTAAGTTAACACCATGTATGTGCCACAGGCCCGAATGCATATGCCAGCCCAAATACACATACTAAATATGTTCTTGAAATTTCGCGATTTGTATTCAGTGTCTGACCTCTAATGCTTCAAACTTTAAAGTAAGGTATGTACTTCAAACTTTAAAGCAAACAACGTGAATTTATTTTTAAAGAATCTACAAAAAAAAAAACGAAATTCAACTTGAAAGACTAATTTCTTCAGTAAAGTAAAAACTGGGATTTAGTATTTATTGTAAAGGCTGAACTGGACTATAATTTCGGGCTATATTTTCATTGAATGAGTTATATAGATAAAAATGTTTGGTTTAAGCCATCCAACAATTTTTGGTGTCCTTTACTCATTTAAGAAAACATATCAGATACGAAGCGTAAACATAATGACCATATACGAGTATTAAAAAAATATTCACTCAAGAACTTCTCGTATGCTTGAATTATGTTATTACAGAGCATTACAGAGCTTATCTGTTTCTTAAAAAAAGGTACACGTACAACGAGGACCCTATTCATACAACTGGGTCTATTTACCGGATGAACACTGTAAGTCCAATATTATAGACCTTATTAATACAGATCTACGTGTAATGCTAAATCCCCTTTCCTATAACAGATATATGGAGTGAGCTAAAACCGTTTGCATTATAAGGATTCCCTCTGATAATTTCAACCTGTAATTATTTTGTAATAAATTAGATTCCGTGGATTTTAGATGCCATCTTAGCCAGCTAATTGCCTCTCCACTGCTCTAGATCCTCTGATTTATCCCATGTCCCGCCCCTCGGAGGCTGCAATACGAACCGGTAATCTAATCAAGTCTTATTAAATATGTTGTTTATAGTTAAGGCATTAACGTTGTGGAGGTTTAAAGACATTGTAATTTATTTTTAACAAACACTGTTTATTCCACTTTTTTGTGACGGTATAACCCTACCGGTTTCAAGGCTTTCACCTCATCTTCAGGGGAGCGCAAACAAGACTAAATGCTGTTCGAACTGGTACCGATATAGACACTTCAACGGTTGGAGGCTGCGGGGTGAGGAAGGCTAGGTATAATTTCGGCCAGGAGCGGGGAGATTTTGGGGAAATAACTATTCAACAGATGCTCCGATCGGTATACTGACTTAGAAATTTCTAGGGCCTCTAATCTGTCCAATTTATTTCCGTTGCCGCTAATATGTAAGAATTTGGCATCATCGATAGAAAAAGTATGATTCTCACGGTGACAATGATTAGCCATTTCAGAATAAATTAGAGGATTTGTTAAGGCAGATTGGTGTTCACGAAATCTCTTTTCAAAAGATCTTCCTGTCTTTCCTATATAGAAATTATCACAGTCAGCACATAAAAGTTTATACACACCACTGTTGCTAAGTATTCCATTTTTGCTTATTAAATATATTAAAACTATTATTTTACATAAGGGTTTATTTTACAAAATTTGTATCGTTTTATTTCCTCGATTATTAACAGTCTGAAAAATAGTTAAGAATGATTTTAGTCTGAGAATGTGCATTCTAATGGAAAGTTACAGAAACACTTGATTTATTTAAACAAATTACCCATTGATGTTAAAAATAAATGTGAATATTACTTGATAACGTTATTTTTTATTGAAACTGGAAAATAAACTGGATCCTGTTTTAGAAACTATTCAGCATTAAAATTTTGTCAAATATCAATTAATAAAAGTTTAATAAATAATATAAGGAATCAAATATGTGTAAATGAAAGTAATGCTTTATTTATTTAGAACGATATATAGTCTTTTGTTCGCCATTAAAATAGTTACAAGAATAAACAGTATGTTATAATTTTGAGGGCGCATGAATACAAAATAAAGTATAACCATTAACATGTCCTACACACAAAAAATAACTTAAATTAGCACGTACGTGCATTCAACCTACCGTATATACATAACACATCGATCAATAAGTTCCGGAACTAACTACTAAAACAATATTTGTTTGCCAACATTCTTCTTTATTCGTCAACATAGTCTCCTTCAAGAGCGATACATTCATTCCAACGCTTTCCTAACTTTTCTATGTCAGCCGTGTAGAACGATTTATCTTTGGTTTCAAAATAGGCGTTAGTTTCGGTAATCACTTCTTCATTGGAGCCAAATCTCTTTCTCTGGAGCATCTTTTTGAGATCTGCGAACAGCCAATAGCCGCTGGGGGCCAAATCTGGAGAATACGGTGGGTGCGGAAGCAATTCGAAGTTCAACTCATGCAATTTGGCCATCGTCACCATCGACTTGTGACACGGTGCATTGTCCTGTTAAAAGAGAACTTTTTCCTTCTTCATATGGGGCCGTTTTTTTGCAATTTCTGCCTTCAAACGCTCCAATAACGCTATGTAATATTCGCTATTGATGGTTTTTCCCTTTTCAAGGTGATCAATGAATATTATACCACGCGCATCCCAAAATACGGAGGTCATAAACTTCCCGGCCGACTGTTGAGGTTTTGGTGGTGGATCCAAGTTTCATAAATTGTCACATACCGATGCAAAAACTCCTGTTTATTTCGCGTAAACAGTGCCAAACAGCGCTCTGAATCATCGATGCGTTGTTGTTTCTGTTCCATTGTGAGTAAACGCGGCACCCATTTCGAAAAAAGCTTTTTCATGACCAAATGTTCATGCAAAATAGTGTAAACACTACCAAATGATATCTTCAGGATGTCAGCTATCTCACGCAACTTTACTTTGCGTTTTTCCATCACGATTTTGAGTTTTTATTTAATGTTTTCTAGTGTAACCGCCTCATTTGGACGACCAGAGCATTCAGCATCATTTGTGTCTGTACGACCGCGTTTGAAATCAGCATACCACCGACAAATGGTTGTTTTCGACGGAGCAAAGCCCGGAAAACATATTGTAAGCCATCGCTGAGTTTGAACGGTATTTTTTCCCATTAAAAAGCAATGTTTTAACAACACACGAAATTCGGTTTTTTTCATTGTTCTGAAAATAGCAAAAGTAGCGTCACTAAAACCACTGTAACTCAATGACACAATATTGGAATATCATGAAAGTTTGACACGTAACTTCTTAAGGTTGGTACTAACTGACAATGGTATGGATTTGTTATTAGAGGCGCCATATGCTGGTTAGTCTAAGAACTTATTGATAAATGTGTTATAATACAAGCTTATAACCGTCCAGGGCTCAGGTGGCCCAAGACCATAACATATAAAAAATAATCTGTATGGAATAAATAAGAATTAGAATATATTCCTTTTTCACTCGATAAACATAAAAACAAATATCGACGTTTCGACATACTTTTTAGAGATCTTGGAAAGTTTGTGAGAAAAAAAATAAACGAGAATATAAAGCAAATGACACGCCGTGACGACGGATTTATGGTTCGAATAAACAAAAACGCTCCGTGAGTTCTACTTGAAGAGATATTAAAATAGTTTTCAACTCATTTCCCAATCGATGTAATCTGAATACGAGAGAAGAAATAATGTTTATTAGTAACCCTTTTTTATATTCAATAAATCGCTGCTTCATATTTCAAATGAAAAAATTGCTGTTTCATATTTGGATTGATCGAGAAGTTTGATCTATAGTATTTGATACAATTTTTACTTAGATTTAGTACAGTCACTAAGTATAAATATTGATTGGATACAGTGTATTTTCCTGTTGATTTTAATTTACCTGATGAAATATTACTCAGCTGATCAAACCAGCTTCGAGTTAATGATTTACTTCTAGTTTCAATTTCAACACTTGCAAATCAGGCAAAAAATATATTTTCAGCAAATAATCTATATCGTTATACTATTGCTTGCAATATGAAATAGTAAATATTATGTGGAAAAAATAATAGTAATACAGAAATATTTATTTTTGACCACGTCAATCAGATGACAGATAGCATTTCGTTTAGAAACAGATGTTGACGAATTTGTCTATTTAGGCGCTCAAATCTAATAAAAAGGAATTTGAGAAATATGGATCGAATGTGTTTACAAACGGTGTTTTTTTTTTCTATTGTCTATAAACATTCATGTTAAAAAATCTATAAAAAAAACGTGATTCAACGTTTCTTATAACTTACTTCCTTGTTTTTACTATAAATAAATTTCAATACATCTGAAAATACATTCCAAAAATTACCTACATTTTACTTGTTCTGAGATAATTGAGGAAAAATGGTTCCGTTTTATATATTTTATATGCTGGTTGTATGGAACCAAAAAGTGCAAAACTAGATCTATTTGCACAGGTATGATTGAGGCATGCCTATTTGACATTCTATACTTTGCCTCTGGATTTGAGTAACCTTGCATCAATGTGGAAGGTTTCGATTCTGCTAAGCAAATTGCATCTCGTACTTCAAGTGAGCCCATGTGTTTTTCTAATCCAAGATCTAACCATTTAATTCTCAAAAAATCTAATTTTTGTTCTATGTAAGCGTTATTCCACTAAAAACAAATCTGAGATCTTTATCTCTATAAAATAAGTCTTCGACAATTACGTAAGTCTGCTTGGTGAAGTTTGGTAATATTTTGTGGTATACGTACATATAGTGAAATTAAATATAACATACATATAATTATTAAATAATTTTAAACAATGACTGTAATTTATTATTACTACTGCTTTTTGTATCTTCATGTAAGTTTTAGATAAAGTCTTGTAGTTTTTGTCAATAATTTTAAGTACTTGTATAACCTGTCACATGTTGATTTGTATATAAAGACACTGTTGTGTTGTTAATTAAATAAATAAATGAATAAAATAATGTATAAGATGGTTTTTTTTTCTCCATAAATACATCTACATATATATATATATATATATATATATATATATATATATATATATATATATATATATATATATATATATATATATATATATATATATATATATATATATATATATATATATATATATATATATATATATATATATATATATATATATATATATATATATTACACAAGATAACAGCCTACCAACCACACGACGTCATATCTATATGCTATAATATGGATAAGTATTATGTTAATATTAAAATTTAGTAAATCATTCACCTTTCTTTTGATAAATGGTTCACCTATTTGCATTAGCACGTCCAGTCTCGCCCATTATTGTATCATTTTGCGTGAAAAATTGTATCACTTTTTGCAGCGGACTTTCTAACGGTTCTCGCGGGACGGAAGACCGGTAACCACGCATTCTGTTTCGTGCAGAACTAAATTGCTAATTAATAATATAAGAAGTTCTGTGATTTAAAATGTACCTGTTTTGTTATTTATGTAAATGTGTGTCGCGGTCGATTTGGACTACGGGCGTTTTGAATGTTTAATTTTAATTCAAAGAAACAACGTTTCTTGTAGGGTAAATTTTTCAAATATGATTTTAATTTGTTTGTGACTTCAGAAAAAAAATATGGTTTTCGATATACGAGTATTTAAATATATAAATTTCTGAATGTAACAAATATTTTATATCTTTCTCACGCAATTCCTGTTGGACTATTCCTTCATTAATTTAGCAACAGATTTTCATTTGACGTTAGTTAAATGTTATACTTCTGTGTTATAATCTCTGAAATCCTGTGAACCATTTTTTTTTCTTGTCTCATTTTTAATCGGAACAGGTAGAATAATATATTTATTTGTCCTTAAGCTGATAAATGGTAACCTATCAATTTGTCCTTAAGCTGATAAATGGTAACCTATTCATTTGTCATTAAGCTGGCAAATGGTAACCTATCCATTTTTCAATCAATATTTTTTGCAAGCTTTTTTATTAAAAAAACTTAACAACGTAACTAATGAACAACTTTAGAAAGCGATAAGTATGTTACTAAAATTGTATTTTTTAAATATTCAATTTGAATTCTGTAATTTTTTAAAAAGGATTCAAATTGAATATTTAAAATTTATTTACATACTTGCACACCATCGCACCATTTCTGTGTTGGGGTAGGCAAAGGACATAGCGAATTACTTTCCTATCTCTATACACATCCTTAGCTCCCTTTACATTAATACACTATCACATACCACTTCCACAATTTCTCAGACTTTCTACATTTCCTTCTTTTAGAATATCATTCACTTGATCTAGCCATACTTACCTTGGTCTTCCTCTTACACGTCTTTCATTAACATTTTCTCTATACATCTGTTTCGTTAGTCTATCTTTATTCATTCGTTCCACATGCCCAAACTATCATGGCGTGCTCTTGTTCATCTTACTTTACACATCATTCTTAAATTCACATTCATCCCTAATCACTTCATTCTGTATTCTGGCATACATGGTAACTGCATATATTCTTCTTAATACACGCCTTTTTACAGCATTTATTCGACTCCTCTCAGTCTTTTTCTACGTTCACGTTTCACTCACATACATCTATGTTTGTATTTGGTAATTTAAAATACTGTTTAAACAAATGAACAAATTTTCAGGATATTATACAATTGTCATATAAGTATTTTTACGACATCTTAATAAATCTACTAATACAGAATATGAAGTTGATCTGGAATGTACGTTAGGTATATCAATTTAAGGATGGCATGACATTTCAACTAGAACTATTGAACAAAGCTTATGAAATGCTGTATCGACTGGTTACCCTCGCCTGGCTGAGCTTTTTACATCACAATGTATCTGTATATTTAGTAAAGCCAAGAAACTGTTAGCTGGTGAAATTACTCGATGACCGATGCCGAGCTTTTCTGATATTTATAAATGTCCACAGTTATAAAATAATATCGTGGTGGATATAATTCAGTGAATTATCTTGAAAAGTGGAACTAATATAGAGAGTGTATATAAATTTATATTTTAGTCGATATCTGCAGTATTATTAAAACATAAATATTCTTATTTATAAGTTTTGTATATGTTTTGCGTAAAAAAGAAAATATTATGAAAATCGCACGAAAATATTCTGCTTATAGTAGGTATATTGTAAAGTGGTAAAATACAATAAATAAAAAAAATCACTTTTTTAAATCTGATGCCACAAAATGAATCTTTGAAGGCTAGAGAAATAGTTAAGTTGAATATTTAACAAAAAAATACTTTTATTTCACTAATTGCATTTATCCCCGCTACACATGTTTTAGCCCCCTATCCTGAGGAGGTAGAAATATGTGTATCGAGGATTAGTGTAATTAGTTGAATAATTAATTATAAAATCTTCTAGCACGGAGTTTCACAAAGTTAATGTCACGAAACCTTTGATAAATTAATAATGAGGTCTTCTTTCTGTTTCAGGTATGTGTCTTCTTAAAAATCAACGCTTATTTAATAATTGGTAAGTTAATTCAAATGTCATTTAAGACCAATATCTACATTTCTATTACAATTTTGTATTATTATATGAACAATTTTCTTTGGAGTATTTAGTTGAATACCCATTTTTTTAATTCTCCCAAATACTCGTACAATAAACGAGATTTGTTTGAGGATGATTCCGTATTATTCTTATTGTGTCTGTTTCTTCTTTTATAAAAAAAATATTGCCCATTATTTCGCATCAATATGTATCCCGCGAAAACAGAGATTGTTTATTGGCCTTTCCAGTTCACCGCTCCTCTTTCTTTACGTCGTCCTTTACTGTCCATGCAGTGAGACTTTGGAATGAGTTACAAACCTATATAAGACTCGCTCCGTCCTTGGGATGCTTTAAGAAGCGACTGAAAGACCTCTTAATTTCTAGTCAGTAAAATAACGTGTTTCATTCCTCATTTTTCTTTTCCTTTCCTCTCCACCATCCCTTCCTTTCCTTTTGATTGATGATATCTCACTTTATATGAAAAATAATGTTCAGGTGACTGTTCGTCTTTGTTAGGCTCGTGGGCATGTGCTCACGTATATGTTTATGGATTTCATGGGGATGGATAGTCATTTGAATGATTTATGTGACCACGTAACATGCTTCATTTACTTTTGTCTGGTTGGTTGGAAGAGATGGCCGCCTGGCAATAAGCCCGCCAGATTGTATTTGCAATAAAAGAGTTAAATAAATAAATACATAAAAATATCTCAATTAATATTGAGATATCTGTTATTAATGGAAACGGGTTGAATATTTATAAGATGATCTAATCTTCCGATCGTTTTTAACAACCCTTGCCTCTAGTTTACACTTAACTTGTTGAAAATGCAATCAGTCGATCGTTCATTTGTGGTTTGATTTCATCGTTATAAGCGGAGACGATTAAGAAGATATTGGCTTCTTCATAGTTTGATCAGGCTGTAATGGAAACAACGTGAAGGAATCTATATAATATAACATCCTCATTGTAACTTTATGTCGAGATTTACAACTTGAACCGAAGACGGATCTCAGCCATTTCGCTTGTGAACTATGAATCTTATGCTCTGCCCGTATGAGAATGTCGGGATGAGTGAAATATGTAATTGTCGGTCATATAAGGAAAATGTCAAAATATTTATTTTTTATCAAATGTTTTATACCCATTCTTAGTTATTATTTGCATGTTAACATATGTAAGAATTGTCGTTGAAATAACATTGTTTTTTTTAAATATTTTCTTATAGTTAGGCATCATAAAAATACAGATATTAGTATTAAATATATATTCAAACAACTTCAACAAACTTTTAATTTTTTATACGTGAAATATGCAAAAATGTCATAATAACTCATCAAGATACACAATTTACAATTGACGTTAATTATTAAACATACATTTTGTTGATAAATACAAGCATTTTTTTTCTAATATGCAATTAAAAAAAAAACTTATTTCATATAAGTCTCTTTATGAAAAAAACTATATACCATTAAGACATTTCCTTATCGGGGTAGGCAGATAGAACAAAGAGGCAGATATTATTATCTCTTCTGTGTCCATGCACCTACTTATACAACTCCCACGATTTCTCTGACTTTTTACATTTCCTTCTTTCAAAATATCATTCTCTTGATCCAACCATCCCAAGGCTCTCTTCAGGCGCACAATTATTTTATTTATTTGAAATATCTAATCAACATATCTCAATCATGTCTTTGCCCGATATTCTTACCAGTTCCATACAATTACTTATATAAAGCAGTGCAATATTTCCTCAATTATGTCAGAACAAAATGTGGGTTGGGTGATTCTCAAAGTTTATGAAAATAACATGTTATGAAAATAAAAGATTTGCAAGCAATAATTGATGATTGTTTTTTTTAAACATTTATGGTAATTTGATCTCGGTTTTAGATTGTTACATGAAATGAGGGAAATTAAACAAAATAATTAATTTCAAACCCTTTAACCAGTTTATTGATAAAAATATTGGATCAATTGTATAAAAAAATTTACGAATAAAAATATAATAATACAATTTTGAAAAGAAGTATACCAAAAACTGCTGACTTACTCCAAGAGGATAAGGGGGCGCGGGGCCGCCCGCAGCTACCACGGGGCCTAACTTCAAAAACAATATCTCAATAAATTATGTTCCATCATAAATAACGATCCCTGCCTACCCGCGGTCGAGCTTCACTTCACATTATACCTCCGCCTTACCATAGAATACCACTGACTTACCATTTTACCCCCATATTACTGTATTATTACACCGTCTCACTGCATTACACCAAATTTCTACAGCTTGATAATAACGTATTTTCGTAGTTTTTAACTTACTGTAAATGTACCAATTTTTACCGTTATATACGACATTTCAGCATTAACGAATCACCTATGAGTTGAAGGTAAAAGTTGATTCAAAGGCTCATAGATTAAGCTGAGAAATTTTCTTGTAACGCGTTTAATAGTACATGTTTAAAAAACATTAATGTTCTAGATTTTTCTTAAAATCATTTAATAACTATTTATAAGATTTATTTAATTTCTAACAACATGTTGTTTAATATATTAAGGGCAATAACATTATTATGTAGCTTATATAAAATAGTATGAACTTCAGTAACATCTTGAAGATCTCTCTTCCATATACGACTTGGGTCCAAAAGTTACCGTCTTAAATAAGTTAGATCGTGTATGGACAGATACTTCGGCAGCCAAGCCCACGCATGGTAATCAGCCAATGCTAGGGTTAAATTTTAATATTTCTACCCTCATCACTGCGTGATATGTTTCAAACACGCTCTATCTTTTTCAGGCTAATTTTTATTTTATTTTAGGGGTAGCTTTCTTTGCTCCATTGAAAGTCTGTTTCTTTTACTCATATTTTTAGAAAGACTACCTTATAAAAAAAAAATACTTCGCTTTTTTAATACAAAATTTAATGCAATAATAAATTATTCGAGAGACATCGTTACATCCACCAATATCTCAAATACTTAATTAAGGTTTGCCTTTAAGTCTGAGGTATTTATTGGTGGATACCCAGCTTCAGAAAGCGTTTGAAAACAACAGAGGTTATATCAACATCAACACTCCACTCATGCACTACATTTTACACATGTAATACACTCTATACCTACACTCTACCCCACACATAAATTTCACTCCATTCATAAACTACATTCTACATGTACACTAAAACCCCTCCTTAAGCCGAATACTGTCAAATATCGGAAGATATACAAAGGTTTCTTTATAGCTCGTTCTCCATTAATAAGTTTTCTGTGGAATTCTTACCAAATATACTTTTCTAAAGATGTGCATGTGCGGGAAAGTACTCATCTAATAACTTCAGCTGCCTGGTAATATTTAAAAATTTTCAATAAGATCACATTTGAATCCCGAGTTAGAGCGCCTTTTAGGAGAGTCAACTCTTTAAAGGGCGCTTAATAAATTGTCTTTTTATTGTGATTATTAATCCTTGAATAAGTAAAGTTTACATGTATTGTTATTCAATTTGGCTTTATGATAGTTTTTAAGTATGATTTATAGTCAATATATCAATATAGACTCGGTTAAGGAACGAAAAACATTAAACGTCATAAAAGCAGCGGAATTTTATTTAAACCTGGAAGAAAGGCTGTTTAACCTATAAAATTGAAATAAAATTTATAGCATTATTGATAAATTCAAATAAACTAGTTGCATCCCGTGAAATATTCAAGGAAGTAAAACAAATTCTACATTTATGAAAATATATAATCATAAATGTAAAATTTGTTTATATATACAATATATCATTTATACGTCGTCCCCTTTTACATCGGTTCAAAAAATGTTAGCTAGATATTTAAAATTCGTTCAGTATCACGGACCCACCGATATTCAAATTTTAAATTACTTTCGGAGAGAATCCAAGTATTCCTCTCTCGTTCTCTTGTATTCAAAATTCAATTCTCGTATTATTTATTTGACGACAACCATCGTACGGGTTTTGGCCTATTTATACTATGATATAACGGGCACAAAAAAATCATCGAAAATGACAACATGTAATATTGATTAATACAGATTAATCTTTAAGAAGCTTCTTTATTATTATGGGAAAAAATAACCTTGTGAAATACTCAGTAAAAAATCAGTAAAATTATTTTACACACATTTTTAGTATGTGAATATTTCAATGATTAAAGTTTATCAAAATGAATCAGAAATCTTCAAAAATGTTTGTTAACATCATTGTTTTGAACTTTGAAAGGAGTGATAAGAGAAGAGTAAATGGGGTAGAAATGCGGGCCTCCTTTAAAATGTCTGATATTACAATATTTGATACAGTAAGGAATGGTTAGAGGGAGGATTTCAGATATAAATGCTATAAATTGATTTATGAAAGGAATTATGAGATATTTTGGCAACCCTGAGAGAATGAGTAGCGCAAGATTTACGAAACAAATAATTATGTCTGTAATTAATTAACGAATGAATAACCATAACAAGTGACGAGTTTAATAGAAGGCAAAATACAAAGTGGACGACGATCAGGGTACCTGACACCGGTATGGAGCTTCACTGCTTGTAGCTTATCTGCTTAATCTTTCTCTATTGGGTCCCTGATGACCAGCAGCAGTTCCACACCGTTTGGTTCTATCTGCTGCGGTTCGCTCCCAGTTGTGCTGAGTATTAACATTTTAGAATATCTCATGCAGTATGTCCTTGTGTCTCTTACGCTGACCACCGTGTTTCCTTCTGCCCACCTTCAGCTCACCAAAGAAGACATTTCTTGGGGTTGAACTAAAAAATGCAAGTCACATGTCCAGACCAACGCAGTAATTAATGAAGAGAGAGAAAAGAGTGAAATTAGGCTGGTGGAAAAATTTAAACGGAATGATTTATAAGAATTTTGAGAAACAACATGTATGATGAAATGAAAGGAGAGGGACGAGGCGAAATCTATGTGCATGGATAGAAAGGCGTAGAGATCTGTCCTCTGTGCCTATCTCAAAAATGACATGGTGTGATGGTATGTATGTAAAATTTATTTCCATAATTTGTTCATGTTGTAAATTTTCATTCATGTAATTATAAAAGGTAAATGTAAAAGTTCGTAGTTTTACAAATAAAAAAGACACAACCAACAAAAGGGTTTAGACATGATATATACATAACTACAGTATAACATTTTTGAATAAAAGTTTACATCAAGAATATAAGTAATACATTAAAATAAATGTCTAATTAACCGTGTCAAAGTACATCTTCATGGACACAATATTACACCTTAGATTGCCTTACCCCTTTTACTTTCAGCCATGCGAATTGACTTTTGATGCTGGCTCAGTACATGTCTGAAGGTTTCTTAGAAACCGGTATAAGTATTTTGTCCATAAAAATAACTGACAATAAAAATAAAATATTTCGTAGATAAGTTTCGAACATTAAAATTCAAGCGGGTTTGCAATCTAAAATATTTATTTGTAAAAGTGTTGAGCTATATTTATGTATACGTAGATTAGTTTATATAAAATAAAAGAGCTTTTTATGAAGGGAATGATTTCAATTAAAACAGCTGTATTTTTTATTTATCGAATTACTAGATAACGGAGAACTTCTGTATATACTCGTATATACACTAAGCACATACACTACACTCCACCTTAAGCCGAATATGTTACTACCACTCATCGGAAGATCTACAAAGATTCCTTTGTAGTTCGTTTCCATGTGGTTCTCTTACCAAATATATTTTTTATTACATTCGTAGATGCAAGAAAGTACTTAATGTAATGGCCGCAGCCACTACCTACCTATCTTTATACTCAACTTATTAATTTTTTTATATTACTAATATTTTAATAGTGTTAGATTTGAGTCCTAAACTAGAACGCCTTTGAAGAGAGTCTGTCCTTTCATAAATAAGGCGCGGCATCATTTCTGCCTCATTTGTAGCTATAACTTCGTAAATATTAAAAAAATAAAATTTCCTTTGAGAATATATTCTTAAAGGTCTAAACTTTAAGAATATGCAAAAAAAAGATTTTTTCAAATTTCTTGAGTAGAATACCCCCTTAATGAGATTGAAATCTAATCGAAAATACGAAGGAAAAGTAATTTTCGAATGCAAATGTGAATAAAAAGAAGGCTTGGTAGAGGAAGACCAAAGACAGTATGATTATGTCAAGTAAATATTTTAAAACATGTTGACATGACAAAGTTGTAAGAATTTTATGAGAAGAGTTATGAATATAAAAGTGGTGAGGGATGTGTGTTGAAGGTTTGGCACTCTGTTTTCTCTGCCTAGCTTAACAGGGAAATATCGTGATAGTATGTATGTATGTATGTCTGCATATTCTTCATCGATACGCTACCGGCCATTCGTGAACTAGATAAAACGATCGTGAATCCCTCACCGCGCGGACACCTCACTCACTCCGCGGACAATAGGAGGAGTGGTCGATATACGTTGTAAAAACAAGAAAAAAACATAAGGAAAAAAGATACAGAATGCTTTATATTATTCTTATCATTATCTTAATTGTTGGCTTTTTGTTTCGGCGACTGGTCTCGTCGCACATTAACATATTCGCGGTCATTTTTCTCGAGTCGGCTGTATACTTATTGAGATACTCATCGGGCGGCTGCCGACGCCTCGGGGCATCCCCATACTATGCGCAATTTAGAAAAATATTCATGGGAACAAAAAAGGCGTCTTTGATCAACCTTTCAAATGTAATAATGAATTAACGGTGTAAAAATAGGTTTTCGTTGCAAAGTGATTTTTTGGCCTGCACGGGAAATTAACGTTGAATAATTTGAATCAATAAATGAAACCGAAATGTAATATGTACAATAATATAATACATTCATTAAATATTGTATGATGATCTCCGTAACGTAGTGGTAAGATTTTTTATTTTTACCCAGGGATTCGGGTTCTAATACCTATGATACCCAAAATAAAAAAAGGGGACGCCAGTTTGATCGAGTTTGTCTGGTAGCAATACTTACACGGTCTGAGCGGTAATTTTATCAAAACGTTCAGTGAGGAACCGCGAGAATGTGCCTACTTTAGAGGCTCTAAACGCGAAGGTTTGCTTACCGATGAAAATATTGTCTTCCAGATGCGCTCTTTAATATGTTGACGTAGACGTGGAAAAGACTGGGAAATGCGTGCATTGAGAAAAATACAGGGGGTGACAATTTATGACAGAATACAGAACAAATTGATAAGGGATGAATGTGAACTTAAGGCTAATGTATTGTTATTGAGAAAGATGAAGATGGTAACGTTGAAATACTTTGAGTTTGATTGAGATGGAACGAATGAATAAAGAAAGGCTAACAAAACAAATATTGTGTATAGTTCAAATGAGTGTGGAAGGCGTGCAAGAGGAAGACCAAGGATAGTATAGATGGATTAACTGAATTATATTATGAAAAAAAAGAAACGTAGAAAATCTGAGAAATCGTAGAATTTGTATGATAAGTTATATGGATGTAGAAGAAGCTAAGGATGTGTGTCTAATGTTGAAAATAAGTGTAAGAGAATCGAGTTGATTCTAAATTTTAATTAGTTAAAATACACGAGATGGTATGTTTGTCAATTTACTTACATACAAACTGTTTTTCCGTTTTACTATAATTTATTTATGAAAATATGTATGGATAGTTTTTTTTAGATTCACGTCACTCATAAAAAAATGCTTTAATGGAATAAAATATGAAATCTATAGTCATACATGTAACATTAAGATTTAACCCAAATATATTTTTATAAATGATAAATAAGTACAATTATTTTTATTTATTTTAACTATTAATAAAAACAATTTATTTTTTATGTACATAACTTAAGTCCATGCATTTTTTTAACTTTTAGGAACATTTTTAAAACGCGTTAAAAAAATTATTCTAGAAATTGATCGTATCTAAATATACGAGTAATTATTCCTGGGTATTTTTTATACATTAAAAATGACTTTATTTTCCCCTATAAATTAAACAGTCAAGAGTAATCGGCAAATAAAAAAAGTAATGGAATCGATGAAACATTTTTGATTTTGTTTTTTTTTTTCAATCGGATTTTTGTGTGTAGTAAGATATCATTTGAAAATTTTTACATGCGCGGGATACGATCCTGGGCCTTCTGAGCATTGGCCTGCTGTGTGCTTGTGTATGTGTGTACTTATTCTGATTATAGTTTTTTATAAGACATTTTAATGTTTATATTTTGTTTTTGTAAAATTTTATATTTTGTGTTTGTACGATTCTGAATTCAAAAGATTGGCTCACGTATAATTTTTATGGAAAAATATAACCGTAGAGCGTAAAAATTTTTACAAAGTAAATATTTCAAATATGGATATCAAGAGCACATCCTTCAAAGGTGCTTGCACCTTTAAAATATGTCGTTCCTAAAATAGTATTTTTATATGGGAATAAAAAGTCGAATTCACAAATATATTATATTTAAGTTCCTTCGCACGAGATTTATTATACATCGATACTTAGACACCTGTTAAATATTTTTCCACTTCGGTCATTGGTTCCTGGCATAATTGTATAAGCTATTATATTTTATTGAATTCAAATTTGCATAAAATTCGAATCAAAATTCTTTCCTTAATATTTTAGAATATTACCGATGAATGCAAAAAAAGTCAATGTCCACACATTATTTCACTTTTTACAATAATTTCGCTAACTCCGTTAAACCTCGTCACCTGTACCAAACATAAAATAGATATTAACTTATCTTGAGTTGACTAATTTACTAGGCTTATATTTAGTTATTATAGTTTTAATTACAACAAAAACAAACTAAAATTAAATCTTTGGATTTTTCTACTTGCAATTTTAAAAGCCTCGTCCTTTTTTTTATTAAACAAAGTAACATATTGTACAAATATTTGTCAAGGCTATACCTATATACACATTTATTACTTAACTAATCTTATTTATATATTATAATTTATGAACTTCCTTAATCTTATTTTCCTACATTTAATTTATTTTTTATAATCTCAATATATGATTTCTTAGAAATAATTAACACCTACATACTTCTTATAACTAGGTAACAAGTCTTACAAATAATTATTTAGCAAGAACAAGTCTACTCGTTCAGGCTACTTGTATTCCATCACATTCACTCAGACCTTGGTCGTCCCAGCTAATACTGTAGGTGGACTAGTCAGGCAACAGATAATGCTTCGGGAGCCTGTGCTTACAACGGAAGGGTAGGTCGGATTTACTCTCGTAAGCCCCCAGGGCAGCGACTAAGGGATTGCTGTGATTTTGTTGACTTTTAGAAACTTTAGAAAAGTGCTTTGCACATAAAAAGAGGTTCTAATTTGTGGTTTATAAATTAATAGAAAAAAGCGTTTTAAATTATCTACAGGTTTTAATTGTTTTCAGATTTGAGAAATATTGAACGATTTAAACCGTATTTTTAGATGTAATTGTTTATACTTCTACTCGTATTTATCTTAATTTGAAATATTATTTAACTTCTTGGTTTTTATTAGATTTTATGTATTTTAAAATTTACTGAGCAATGCAATATATGTACTATTAAATAATATTTTTTGTACACATTTAAATACTTTTAGTGCACTTCTGAAAGTAGCTTAAGGTATGAGTAGTAGCAAAAAAGTATGATTTGTGAAAGGAAGTATTTAATGATCCTAGTTTCCACATAGAATCAATATAGAGAATAGGTCGTTTATTTTATTGACTTGGTGAGCTTTTGAGGAAACTTTTAATTGTACTTGCTCGTTTATTGTATTATTTGTGAGACCTACATCAACTGTTGACACAAAAGGCAATAAATGTATTTAGTTCTTATGTAGTACTTGTATAATAAGCTGTGGAATTGGAAATATTTATAACGTATCCTTCTTAACAGCCTGATTTTATCACTTTACATTAAAGTACAAACAACCCTTGTTTATACGGTTTCCAAAGCTAAAATCCTATAACGGGTAACCTTTTTCCCATAATTTTAATATTTCATAATTCACTATCTCTTTCGTATTCTTTGGTAGTATGCATATTAAGGACACAATGCATCTTCTTCTTCCTCTTGGTTTAGGTCGTATGACCTGTTTGTGACGGTGGGCTGTTCTGGGATGATGACGTCCAGCTGTCATTCCACCTTTTCGGCGGCCTTCCTGGTAATCTCCTGCTGTAAGGGTTTTCAGTCTTAGCGATTTTTGCCAGTCTTATATCCTCCATGCGGTCCACATGATCCCTCCAGAAGCGCCTTCTAATTCTTCCCCACCTCACTACTTTATGTCTTCAACACCACAGACATACCTTATCGTCTCATTTCTGATCCGATCTCTAAGAGTTCTGCCTGCGATGGAGCGTAGGGTTCTCGTTTCTGCCACTCGGACAAACTTAATCATTTAAAAATTTATTCTCCAATTTTATTTACCGACTAAGGCAAAATAGTTTTCTATGTAACGTTTCTACTTTTTGCACTGTTTATTTATTTTATCATATTTTTTTCCTAAAAAACATTAAGGATAAGACTATGAAAATGTAAGAGTTAAAACAGATTTTTTATGTTTTAATTTGTTTTGTTGATAAGTGTTATATGTGCAGATCATATTTCTATGATTTTGAGGATTATGAGAGATTTTTTGAGTTCACAAATCAATTAATCCTCCTTTTATAAAATATTTTTGATTAATTTCTTTCTTGGTGAAATGTCATTATGATAAACATTTTTTTTTGTATAAGTATGATTTTAATTCTAATGACTGTTCTGTATGAATTATATTTCATTATTTTGTTTTGTGAAACCCAATAGCCTTAGAATGGGCATGCACCTAATTAGGACTGTGATTACTTATTAAAAATATGAGAAAAAACCTTTTTTGTATTGCATAAGCACAAAAAAGATTGAATAAATTTATCTTAAGAGTTTTTTTTACAAAAAAATGTCGGTTACGCTTTTATTTCCCATAAATTTCTCATTAAATAACGAAGTAACCATTCAATATGTTCTTGTTTGTTACCGTATTCCTTTTTTATCAAAATACTTTTAAAAATTCCACAAATTTTTCAACGTATTTTTATTTCAACGAAATATGCAAGAGGAATACTGATAATTTCTAAGTGTTCCATCGGTCACGTAAAAAAGTTATCCTCATAAAAATTAACGACTTCAAAGTTGATCATTTTATTCGTTGCTTCGGGATATCCCTAACTAAAATCACTTTTGTAAAACATACTTGTTACATCGCTTTATTCCAGACACCCTCGGGCACGGGGGGGGGGGGGGGAGAGAGAGCAACAGGAGTGGTGGGTAGCTCGCGTTTCTTAAATTCATACATTTTTATTACGGCGTATACATGACATATAGGAATGCAAAATATAAGGTTTTCGAAAATATATTTACTTTAATTATTTGATAATTAAATAACATTACTACTAAAAAGTTATTTATTTAAGTACAATTAAGTAAATAACCCTATTTTAATTGCACGCATATTCGTGAAAAAAAAACTTAACCTACACAACCTTTTTTTGCTGCTTATAAAAACGCGAATCAATCCTGCATGTGCAAAACTATCAAGCCATATAAATGAGAATAGTATGGCCAAGTAACGCTTTAAAAAAAGTTCTATATAAGCTCATACATAGCAAGCAACTGATTTGTTCCTTAATTGTCTCGGAACAGGCAAAATGTCGGTTGGGCTCTTATTGCATAGTTACGTGTAATTTTGCTAAGTAATTAATTATTCAATCGTTTTTCAGTTTTCGCACCCCTGTCGGATGTAAATTTGCATTAATTTATAATTATCTTGATGCGCTTTCGCTCATGTGCATGTATATTAGAAAATTAAGCTTTTACGTAATATGAATATTTTTCCTTGAAAATTTGGAAGAACCAATTGACAATACGAAGTTTGCATTTTCAGAACATTTTCTCTCTATTAAAAAAATACGTGTATTTAAACGGTACATTCAATTTGAAATAATTTTCAAATCATGTGTATTGATTTCTTTAAAATTATAAAAATAGGTAATCTTGTTTTGGTAAATTTAATTATTAATTCAACTTAAAATCCAATCTTACTTTAATTTTAAAAAATCTTTTGAACCGCATAATCCTAAGAATTTTTAAATCGTGTAAAATAATTTGTTTGTGCAAAACAATCCAAATAAAAAATAAACGATTTCAAATCAAATTACTTACATTATTTTGATCATTGTAAAAAACATAAAATTCTATACGCTAAAATGGGTATCAAACTAGAAAAAGGACCTTAACTTGTGAAATCTTACATCGAAATGTTTATTTTACAAAGTGGCACTTTTTTAAGACCTATTATTTTTAATTAAACTTAACTTATTTTATGAAGCTCCTATGGTTAATATTACATATCTAGCATCTATTAGTAGACATTTTTAGCTATTTGTACAAGGCATATCGTTGGTTTATTGTACATAAATGCCATGTCCAATTTTAGCCAATATTTATTTTTTCAGGCATGTTAGGCCAAAGTGTAAAATTTAGTGTTCCAACAATATTAAATAAACATTATGATAGTAATACAATGATTATATTTACTTACGCAAGATCTTAATCATTTTGCATGCAATTCAAATAAAAAGAAATAAACAGCATTCTTATGTATTGCTGCTCTAGACGTGATTCCAAAGTAACCTTTGGAAACAAAGCTATTACAATCTTCTGGAAGATGTCAAAGGGGTACAGTCAATAAAAAATGTCTATAGTGCCTTTAATATTGCTCTAAATATAATAAACTGCAAACCTTCCAAAATATCGTTACTTTTTCATGCCATGTCATCACAGTTACGATTCTAAACCATTCTACTCGTGAATTGACAATAGCTATAAAAATCTTACAAAATACAGATTTTCGAGTTACTAATCTGGACATACAATATTTTTGTAGCAAGCAATCGATATGTAAATTCCTCTTGTTTGTGTTTAACCTCTAGGACGGCCACCTGTAGTGGCTATTCGCAGATTGTCGGTCATGCCACAACTTCCTAGTCCGTAGCCACCAACCATATGGACAGTGAAGCCAAGCTACTTGTCTGTTGGGTTAGTTAAGGCAACAATACAACAAACTTGATAAAACGGATATGTTTGCTGTCAACTGTAATTAGCGCCTCCACGCCAATTTGCTGTGTCCATTCAACTTTTCAAAGAAGTTTAATGTGCGAGAAATTCAATAGCACGTTGGCGCTTTTTCAATCACGATTTTTTTAATATTACAAATACTAGTAGAATCAATGCTTTTACATGATATTATAGATAGAGACCAAACAAGTTTTATCAATGTTAGTAAAGTTAAAAAAAAGTAAACGGTTATGATTCGATCATTTAAAATGAAAAATGCATTAATTATTCATCTTTCGTGCATTTTTTTTACGGGGTAACCAATTCTGGATGATAGTTCGGTTATAATTGTAAGCTTGCAGAATATTCATACTAAGCAAACAAAAATATTGCTAGCTAAAGTATAATATTCACAGTAACAAGCAGTGCAAGCTCAAGTAGAATATTTACAGTAACAAGCAGTGCTAGCTAAAGTAGAATATTCACGGTAACAAGTAGTGCTAGCTACAGTAGAATATTAACAGTGACAAGCAGTGCTAGCTAAGGTAGAATATTCACAGTAACAAGTGGTGCTAGCTACAGTAGAATATTCACAGTAACAACCAGTGTTAGCTAAAGTAGAATATTCACAGAAATAAGCAGTGTTAGCTAAAGTAGAATATTCATAGTAATAAGAAGTGCTAGCTAAAGTAGAATATTCACAGTACAATTCAGTAAGCACGGCAATAGCGTAACTTTTTATAGCAAATTGTCTATTTTGGTCGAGGTCTTACTCACTTTTAAAAATGTACTTTCTTTAGAATGGGGTGTATTTGGAAAATGCATGTAAAATACCCTAGATAAGACTATTGTCCGTTTCATTATTAGTGTTATAGCGTTGTTTTTTGTTATGCTTCTCCTCACTCGTCAAATATTGACGACATGTGGAGATTTAGATACTCTTATTATCTGGTTTAGTTGTGCTCATATACATACTATTTTTTTCTTCTTCGTAATACAGTCTTAGCTCAATTACATTGGAATTTTCAATTTGAGAAAATAATTTATATATTATACTCGTATATCAAAAAATAAAATTTTCAACTGTCACTTAAATAATTTTTGTTTGTCACATAAATAACTTACTAAGATGATAGTCCACAAAAGTATTTTAGTACTACTATTTATGTATGGAAGTGAAACGTGGACATGAAAAAAGACTGAAATGAGTAAAAAAAATGCGTGTATTCAGAAAAAAATACATGGGGTGATAATGTATGACTGAATAATGAATAAAGTAATAAGGAATGAATGCTGATATGTTGAGTAAAATTAAGGAGAGGATTCTGATATATTTTAGGTATATAGAATGAATGCGTGGTAGAAGAAAACCAAAAGAGCATGATTCGATCAAGTGAATGATATTTTGAAAGAAGAAAATGTGAGAAGGAATAGAAATCGTAAGAGTTCTATGAGAAGATGTGGAAGAGGTGAAAGATAAGTTGGAAAAGTCTGGTGTTCTGTCATATTTGTCTGCTTTAGCAAAGAAACGGCGTGAAGGTATGTATTTACTTTAAAAAACGTTTTTTACAATGTCCCTAGTTTGAAGATAGAAATTTTCAGGAGTATTTTTCAGAAGAGTTAAAAAAGGCAAGAAAATATGATATTACGTTCGTCCGGCATTTTCAATCTTAATATCAGTAATAAATTATTAAAATATTGAATTAGTAGACCAAACTAAACTTTTTTGTCTTTGTGTATAATTGATAAAAAGTTCTGATATTTGAATGTTCCGTAACTTCTTGTGGTGTCATCTTTAGCTTACTTCGTGGAACTGCATAAGAATCTTCCACGAAGTATTCGTAACTAAACTGCAGGTGAGATACGATTCAATAACCGTCTTATGACCGAGAGTATAGACTAACCGACTTGTTACACCGCAAATGGTTGTAGAATCGTTCGCCACCTGCAGAAATATTATTTTATTTCTCCATATTTTAGAGTTAATGCACAAGGCGTACTGTTGTTTATTTATTAAAATGTGTTTTCTCCAACACGGGTTCTCTAAATTAAATCTGTGATGAAGAACTAGTGATGTAAGAAAGGTAACTTCAATAAGTGCGTTTACCATTTGACCATCAAATTTTGCAATGACGACGTCCGTGGTAATATGTTTGTCTTCCAACCCGGGGGTTCTGAGTTCAACTCCCGGTAGAACACAAATTTAAAAAAGCATTAATAATAATAAAATTACCATTTATATAGCACCGTTCAGAAAGCAGACCCTCCTCAAAAATGCTCTAACTCGAAATTCGAATCCACAATTTTTTACAGATTAAAATAAACTATAAAACAAATATATATTTATAAATTGAGGGTAAATATAGGAAGGTGTGAGTGTAAAGATAAGAACTGCGGATATTGGATTAGGTACTTCTCCACATCTACTTATGGATATGTTTAGAAACACATATTTGGTAAGAAAACTACAGAAAACTTACTAAGAGAAGACGTACCACAAAGAAACCATTGTAGATCTATCAATACTATTTATTATATGATATATTTGGCTTTAGATTGAGTGTTAATATACAATCAATAATGTTGATACAACTTCCCAAAACAGGGTTGTGTTCAAGTGTTTCCTAAAGCTGCACACGCCATTCATATCTCTAAAATTTGGAGGCAGAGCATTCCACGCTAGATGACCAGTAAAGTAAAAATCCCTTTTATAATACTCCGTCCCATTGAATCGTTTTGGAACAATCTATTTATTCGATGAATATAAAATCGACCTCTAAGATTACAATTTGGTTTTCACTTTAGACCTCATTTACATCTTTCTGGTTGATTGGAAGAGATTGACACATGGCAATACGTATGCTAAGATATACAATGCAATACAATACAATAAAACACCTTTAATATAATACAATAAATGCGTTTAAGAAGGTGACTAATTAATTGATAGCTTTGCGTCTCTATTTTTTAATTCGCAACGTGCTTCATACATATTAATTATTGACAAGTATAACCAGCATTGATTTTCCTACTGAGAAGTAATCGCTGCGCTAGAGCAAGAGCCTGCTGGAGATGAGGATGAGGTGAAGCTCTCGTTAGCCAGTTCTGATGTTTTATTCATGCCGAGACACACTCCAGTCACACCACAGACGTTGCTCCAAGGTATTTGCTGGACATTTAATCCTTATCTGTCAACTGTCAATGATTTTTTCGTCTGTATTATTAATGCTTTAATAATACAGTTATTACGATACGTGTCTTTTGTTTTAACAAATAATTTTCAGTAAAATTTTTTAATAAATTTGGCGATATTGTTTACTGCATAGAAATCATGTAACATTTGAGACAAATGAATAAGAAGTTAGAAAATGGTTTTATATTGACATAAAAATAATTTAAATCTTGATTGATATGCTGCGATATGTTATTGATTAGAGAACAATATTAATAACATAAATAATAGGCCACCATCGATGGCGACACACAAGAATATGAAAATACTCGTATTAGTAGTTACGGGAGAAGGAAAATAACTCGCAGCATAGTAAATATATGTACTTATAAAGCGGCTTAAGGCCTGGAGTTCAAATATTAAACAGAATGGTTGAATAAAATGAACGATATTTTTAATGAAAGAAATCTAAAAATAGGTAAACGGTGTGATGCTATGTACGAGTTTGTATGTACTATTGATCTATTTTATTTCAACGGAATCCTTGAAACTTGTAAATAAAATGCTTTACACGTAAATGTTCATATTCTCTCTCCACGTATATACGAATAGGTAGCTTACCTTGACGGAAAAGAAGCAAGTGTGATATCAAAGCTTTTTTTTAAGTGCTCAAGGGTAAAAATGCCTTTATCCTTAAATACTTCAAACGAAAAAAATCTACGATTAAAAATCTATCGTAAACTGGAAATAGTTAGTCAGTAGAACTTAACAAATTCCTAATCGCCCAATTTCAAAGCTAAAATCCACAATTTAGATGCGTTATTTTCGTGAGTATCGACACTTTTAATTTGCTTATAAACGGCACCGTGTTAAGTATTTTTTACATCAATTAATTTAAAACACCAAAAGATATTTTAAACCTTAATTACATCATTTTGTCAATTGCCCAGCCATTTCAACAAATCTCTTTTTATACGCGTCTTGTATAACAAAATTATGATGCTAACTAAATACGAGTATCTGGAAGTATTTATTCAAAATAATTTAATTCAAATGCATACATTAGCCATCCATAGGAGTAAGCCTTTGATATATAACCTATTCAAATGACAATATATTTTATTTACAATATAAATTGATGGTAGGAAATACTGGCCACTAGTCTTCTGTTATACGTGGCGTGGCGTGGCACTGGCGATTTGAAACTTTTTGTTCACTAGTTCGAGTTTCAATCACGGAACGTTGAAATTTTTTCGAAGCCGAAAAATATTTGGTTTCGTCGAGCCAGTTCTGCGAATGGTAATTGTCTTACCTGCGTACGTTAGAAGGGATTTTTTTTAATACATCGTTGAAATTATTAATGATCTATGTAAAAAAAAGTGCTTAGTTTTCTTTTTAAGTTAGAGGGAATAAACGATTTTTCTATGTCAAAAATATGAAAATTTTCCCCTTGTGACTTCTTTACTTTTAAATATACATATATACTATCACGTCATTTCCCTGTTGGGATAGTCAGAGAAGACAGTTTGTCTGATGTTTATATTTCGACACGCTTTCTTCCCCTCTTCTACATCCATACACATTCTCATACAACTCCTAAGATTTCTCTGATTCTCTAAGTTTCATTTTTTTAAATGTCATTCACTTGATCCAATCATACTTTACTTAGTCTTCGTTTATCACGCATTCCACAAACTATGTTTTTATTTTGGTAGTCTTCCTTTGTTCGTTAATTCTACATGCCCAAACCTTCTAAGAGTGCTCTTCTTAATTTTTCTTTGAAATGCACCTCATCCTTAATAAATAATAAAGAACAATTCATAGAATAATTAAGCATTTATTTTATGATAGAAATAAAACTGAGAAGAGCGTTTTTAATTTATTATTGTATACAAAAAAGACTCCCTAGTCTACTTGGTATAACCTGGGGGTTATGTATTTGATTCCCGTTGGTGCCTACATCCATTAAAAAGGGTTTCAGGCTGATTTTCATTTAACGTTTGTTTAAATACATTTCTTGTTCGTTGAAAGAGATTGTCACATGGCAATAAACCTTTTTAGGTTATGCTGTACATAACGAAAATGTAAGACAATATAAAATTAGCTTAGGTTTTGGTAGGTTAAATATATTTCATGGTTAACAAATTGGTTAAATGAACTCAATAACATAATTTTAATATGCCAAATCGTATTTTTTTGCTGGATGGTAACTTATTTTGTCTCCATAACAGCGTGGGTGGTAGTGGGATCAAACTGAAGTGTACATAATCAAGTTTCTTTTTTAATGCAAAACGACTAATAGATATTGTCAGGTGACAAAAATAAATAACATAACAATGTTCATGCCTTGTAAAAAATAACTATAAATTTCTCGAAAAATTGTGTGACATAGACCACTATTAAAATCACATTTAGAAACTGTTGAACATTTTGAAAATTCGGACGCCCCACTGTGAGGTGAGCCGTTCAGAGCCGCCACTGAACATAAAGTAAATATAAAGCAATAGACAGGGGCCGATATCAGATTCTAAAAAAATATACAAAAAACTTATTCAGTTTCACATTGAATTGCGCTGTGGCGACCAAAAATCTACGGTCATATGTCAATATTTCCTATCTTTATGCAATAAGTAATGCACATTAAAATGAGTTCTCTAAAGTATGCGTTTTTAGTTTCATGTAAAAAAAATCTCTGCAAAGAACTTTATTGTTTTTAATCCTATTGAGCAAAAATATTAAGATGAAACAATGATATTGGATAACAATTTCAATGTGACGCCGAGATATTAAATAAAACCTTATGTCTCAAGTTAGTGGATAGAAATATGTCTTGTAATTTGTTTTATCAAACACTGTTTATTCCACTTTTTGGAATAAACAGTGTTTGATAAAAACAAATTACAATGTCTTTAAACCTTCACAATGTTAATGCCTTAACTATAAATAAAATATGTCTTGCTTTTAATATGACTAAAGTGTTTGTTTAAAAGTTAAGTTGTGCTGCATAAAAAAATTTTTACCTGTATTTTTTTACTCTCTTGACAATATTTTATTAAAAATGCACATAGAAGATATTGTAAAAACTACGATGATATTTAATGAAGTATTTCGATATTTAGTATCATCTAAAAATATGTGCTTTGGTTCTTTAATGCATACATAATTCTCCTTTATCTTTCTTCATTATTTATTCGCCTACAAATATGAGCACCTACACACCATTATATGTCTACCAGTCATTTGTTATAGATGAAAAAACCGTAACTTAGAAAAAATGTTTTTTTATATTAATTTTGAATACAAGATGTTATTTACATGTTACTATTGAAATATTATAACGTTTGTATAATATTTAATAGTGTGAATAAACTGCATACTTGCATACTTAATTGTATAATGGTGATAAGTTTATATGATTTAGTGGTTTTTGGTTGACCACAGAAATTTACTGTCAGTAAAATTTAAATAAAACCATAACTATTGTTGGGAGATATTCAACTATATTTGTTAGAGCTTGGTTCTTAAATTAATAAGAAGCTAGTTCACAAATCTGGATATTAAATATAGGTGAAATATCGAAAAGGAATTGATGCTTTTGAGATGAGGTGTTAGCGACCATTGGGAGTATCCCTTGGACTGGTAGACGTACAAATGGTTTTATTCTAGAGAGGTTCCTAATATTTTTTTAACTCTCAACCATTTATTTGAGGCAATTTTTATTTTTTAAAGCATTACCTAGTTGTTAAGACGCTTTTCTTCCAGCACAGAGGTTGCGGGCTCGATTCCTGTTGGAACCCAGATTTTTTAAAAAGGATTTTAGTCTGGTTTCACTTAAGGTCTCAGGCACCTTTCTGTTAGTGTTGGTGAAAGAAGATAAAAGGAAAGATCACCATCACGTTGAATTGATGTAGTCACGACAACAGCGGTAAGATCTTCGTTGGTGTTAACACTCCACTCAGCCAAGTCTAGGGACAACTGGAGGAGAGTTGTGAAAGGAACTGATGTATTTCATGGAGATCGTGATCCTCAGAGATAAGGCAATAACATAAGGGAAGATTTTTCTCTACGTTTTAAGAAATAATGATAAATAACTGGAAATAGATTTTAAAATTTACGGTAAATATGAAACATTAGTTTAAAAAAACTGATCGAACTCAGACCAATTTATTAATGTAACGTCAACACAAGATGAAAATTCAAATGATATCAAAGTCATGAATTGGAGAAGTATTTATGTATAATCCTAGTGTATTTAATTTTAATTGATTTATTTTATGCCTACAAATCAGTGAATGATCCTTATTAAAATTATTATTTCAAATTTAATGCTCATTTTGGTGTAATGTGATGTTTCGATACTTATGACTTTATTTTTATGTTTCTCTAATAATTTTGTAAAACCCACCTGCCTTAGGATTGGCATATATCTAGTTAGGCAGGGGAGTGTACTGCATATTTCATTGTTAAATTTAAAAAGTTCAATTATTTTTTTAAATGTAAGTATATGTGCTACAGATTTCCTCTTTTTTGTCTTTATATCTTAAATATGTTAGGTTTGAAAAATAACTTACAAAAACTATGTTAACCAGGCATTTTGAGAAACTACTGTGTAATTATTAAAAAAAATGAGTATGTATTATAAAATAAACACGACCAGTAAACAAAGATGAATATAGCGTGGCTTGTACTTCATAAGGTGTGTTGGAAGACTTCAGATGTAGATGCTTTGAAGAGGTTGTTATTTATTTAGTCAAACACCGTTTTTTCCTCTTAGTATAACATTATAAACCTATCAAACAAGACTCCGGTTTGTGCTCCCCTGATGATGGTGTGAATACGTTGAAACCGGTAGAGTTATAACGTTATATTAAGTGGAATAAACATTTTTTTAACTAATCAAATTACAATGCCTTTAAACCTTTACAGTGTTAATGCCTAAACTATAAATAATAACTTTTTAAATGTTTCTTAATTTGACATATTTTGAGAGACGTTACAATAACTAAGTTTACTTAATAAATTCTTTACCAGGCACTCTATATCCTCCCACGTCAGACTGATAAATATTAGTGCATTGATAATATATTTTTCATTAAATAACGAGTAGTTTATAGAAACGTAACCTTTTTATTAGCGAAATATCATTCGCAATACGTTTAATTAATGACGAGGGCCGGCGACAGGGCGAGTAATGGGCGCGCCTTTGTGCGGCGGACACTCCATCAAGCGCGCTTTATCGGCTACGGGATGAAGCTCTAAAGTCTGCAAGCGGACACTATCTCTGCAGATTCGTCGAGCGACCTCAGGGCTGTCCTTAGACACGGTATTTATTTTAATTTATTGTAACAACAAAAAAATTAAAATGCATTTCAAGTTATCCTCTTCGTTGTGTTATCATACTTAAGGGAAAGCGGTATTTTACAATTTATCGTTTCGAAAGCCTTAATAGTATAGTGCGCTTGTTAGAAGGAAAAAAAAACTTTAAAATTTGGCAGATACTGTTTTTTTGTTATCGAAGATAACACATATTTGTCAAAGTTGAATGTACTTTAAAAAAAACGATAAAATATGTTTTTAAAGACACCTGTAAATAATTTAGAAAACCATCATAGATTTCATTGAGCCAAATTAAGCTCTCTTTTAACGTGTTCCTCGCGGGAAGCACAAACGCCTGTGATCTGATCTGTAGCATTCCTTTGTGTATTTTACGTAATGTTTAGTTTATCTCCTTTATTTAATGAGTCTCCTTAAGAGTAAGGACTATTATTTATTATCAAAAAAATACTTGAATGTAATGTTTACTTGGTGGTGTAATCAAATATCAGTGGTTCTAAACAAAATACGCGTTTAAACTTAGAAATTAAAAAACGCCGAAATTGTGCGCACAGGATTCGTGGAATTTGATTTTTAACGCGGTGTACAGGTTAAAACAGTTAACTTTCTATCTTTCTTGAATATCTGTTTGAAAAATAATTAACAGCTTCACTTTTAACATATATTTAACTGATTCTTTATAAATTCAACTAAAAATGAACCGGTTTATTTTTGGTAAGGAACAAAACATATGAACCAGATCCAAGTCAACAAATTGGTTCAAATGCTGTGTGTAGATATGCATTAGGTTTTTTCGATAAATATGAAACCGTTTAAATAAATATGTTTCGGCGAGAACCGTTTTTTTTTATTCATGTTTTCTTTTGGTGATTTTCTGAAACATAACAGTTTAATACATAATTAATTTAACGAAATCTATAATATATAATTAATTAAAAAAAAAATTTAGTGACACAAAGTTACCTGGTTAATATGTTTGGATCTTGTTGAACATAAACGCACTTAACTCTTTCACGGCGGGGGACCACTTAACTGGCCCATACATAATACGTGCCGTCCTGGCGAGCGGCCATTTAAGTGGCCACTAACTTTGCGTGACGATATCTCAGTCAAAATTAAATCTTCTTTAAAATTTTTAACCTGAATATAAGACAAAACGTGTCCTCTAGTGACATCTCTTTTAAAATCATCAAAACTTCAAGTACTTGATCCATAAGAAGGATTTAAACAGACCAATTCGAGGCCGTCGAAATTTAAAGCATTTTAAATATTAGCGCCCCACGTTCGGGTGTGTCGAAGGTCGTGTTTCTAATGACGATTGCTCCCGATCAATATGACGTATTTTGCGTCGATATTTTTTTTGTAAGTACGCGTATTGCGTATTGAATTAATTTCCTTTTTCATTGTTTATGGATTATTGTTTTCTTCGATTATTGCTTCTTATATTGTCGCACTTTATTTATAGCTTTGATTTGGATAATATTACGTGTGTATAGTGTCAGCTAAAAAATGCATCGGCGCACAGTTCCACAGTAATCAGATTCGGGATAATGGTGAGTCATATTTTTATGTAGATACAATATAAATTTATTGAGCTAAAACACCGCCGCCTGTGGGACACACGAAAGATACTTGAGCCATCGCCGTAAAAAGGTTAATGGCGTAGTTGATAAGACATCTGACTTCAAACCCGGGGGCTGGGGGTGTAATTCACGTTGGAACCTATTTTTATTTAAAAAAAAATCCAGTGTGGTTTTCACTTAAGGCCTCTCTGATTTGTTTGAAGAGATCGCCACGTAGCAATAAGCACGCCAAGTTGTATTGTTAATAACGACATTGTAAAACAATAAAATCATATTACATTGAGGAGATACTTTCGTATTCGCTGTCAATTTTTTTTGAATTTTACTTTTGATAATCAAAAGAATTTTTTAATATTTTGAAAAAATGTTTCTTATGACCTTCGTTCGATCAGTTTTTTTATGTTCCCATTTTAAATCGAAAAAATATGCTCATCCCTTTTACCGGTTCTGTATTTCAGCATAATGTGGCCAGGATATTCCTGGCTATTGCACAATCGCATGTGTTGTGATAAATTGGCGAGACGTCTCCGAGGCTTTCGGCTTGATGAATGGCTAATTATGAATCGTACTTTTTATTCAGTTTCCACCTGTTTTCAATGATCATGCTCTGGTAAACTTAAGGGAATACACAGGGTCATATCTAGGGACACTTGAATATATTTGAAAATTTTGTAAATATTATTTAAAAAAACGTTAAAGTTTAATTATTTTAGTTAAGAAAAGCAAAGTATAAAATCTAGTTGGAATAGATGTAAGTAATAATTATTGAAAAAAAAAAACAGTGGCGTTACGTCAAAACTTACAGAGAAGTTTTAAACATTGACGCGGAAAGTTTTAAGCAAGTAAATCTAAAATAATTCGCGCATATGTTAAACATTAAATCTTATATCATTGTACTATGATTTCTATTGTAGTTTTTATTTTATTTAAATAAAATAACAGGATTTTTTCATGTAAACTTTGATGACACTCTCACATTTAACGGTTTGAATGAAATATTTGTTTAACTAAACAAAAATTTAAAATAAACAAGGTGAAGTAAAATAAATAAATGTATATTTATGAGTATATTTTTAGCTATTTTAAAACTATATAAAGAAGTTTTGCATAGTTCAGTGACATATCAGAAAGAATTCCACATCTTTTTTGACATAATCATTTTCAGACTTTTACTTATTCACTGCTTAACGTAAGCCTCTCAATTCTCGTTTACTACCACATTATCCCTTTTATTTTACTTATGTTATCATAAAATCGTTTTAAAGTAATTTTAGTTATTCTCGGGTACCACTGGAATAATGTTTTTGTCTTGCTTAACTTCATTAGAATCGTATTGCAATCTCAATAATTATTTTTTTTATGCAAGTACTCGTAATTTATTTCGAGTCTAAAAACTTAAGGGATGTACTAATCTATCCATCTTGAAATAACTAAAATTAACTTTGAGGTGTGTTTTAGTTTTCCTTTTTTTCACTGCCGACTCTGGTACATGCGAAGACACGAGAAGAACGAAAGGAAAAGGAATATGTTTCACAAACCTCCCTTCAACCTCCGTAATGGCTCGCTCCTGAAATAAATCGGTTGGAATAAATCAGAGCTGCCTCCTTTGTTGTTTAATGCAGCTCCGTACTTAATGAACGTGCACAAGCTGAAATCATTTTCCAAATAATTGCTTCTCCATTCTATTATGTTGTCATAAATCGGAATTTTAATTAAATTTGCGAAATATTTTAAGTCGACAGGAATATTGTTTGAGATGACGATCGATTGGGTTCATGATTTCAGATGTTTGTAATTAATTTTACTTGGTAATTTTATGTTCGTAGTTTGGACATGTCTTAAAAAATGTGCTGAACTTGATGTAACAAATCAAATACTTCTACTTATGCAGACTTGGTCCGTAAAAAAAACATTTTGAAAAAGTTTCAACTCAAATAAAATAAATGTGCAGATTTCATAAGTTCATATAAATTTTGTTACTCTTATTATATATTATATAAAAAGAAAAAATAATTCTTAATATTATTTATGAAATAAAGAAAAACTGTGATTCGTAAAAAAAATAATGCTTATAGACATAAACATTGTTTGAAGTTTGTATAAAATTTAAAAAACTCAAAGCGAAATATTTTACTTTATGAAACAAAATGTTTTTAAAACTTTTATTATTTTTCTAATAGACATTTTTATTTTATTGTTTTATTAAACTTGTAAAGTAAAAAAAAACAACCATATTTATATTGTATCGATATATGTACTCGTATATGTATTCAAATTATTTCATTCTAATATTTCACCCCCCGTTACCAAAGTCACCTCTAGCATTTAGGAGTTGTGTATAATATATGGCATATAATCTATGAAAGGTTATATTTATTACATAACTAAGTTATTAATCAACAAAACACATACGTTTTGACAGTATATCTATCATATTTCACGATCAAAACCGTCCTAAATGGCTAAGCGTATAACGAAGCATTACCAATTTCAATATTTCTCCTCGTCTCAAAAATATATATTTCTATAACCTAGTTATTTTAAGAATGAAACTGCATTAAATGTTGTGGATAAGTAAAACCTATAAATCAATTGTCAACGCAACGGTTTTATTAGCTTTTAAGGGCAAAATAAAAAAAAATTAACTATCAGAAAGAAGTGCTAAAATAGCGTGGTAGAAAAATGCACGTGTTATGAAGATTTCGAGATGCGAACTCCGATGTGCAAAACAGACGTTCGTCGTCTGTTTTTTTCATATTGCATTTGATAACATTTAGCAATAAGCAATGATCCTACGTCATTGTATAGTATAACATATACAATGAAGATTATTTAAATTCTTTGCCATTTCACCATTTGCTCTTTCAACATTCAATAGTGAACATACTCATTGGTCATTTCCATGTTTTCCACATAATTTTTTTCTTCGTCTCATATACTCATAAAAATCGTCATTATTGAAATACTGAACCTAAGTTTATTTTGATAACATTTTTGTAAAGCTAAACTAAGGTAGTCAATGGTTTTAACTATAATAAGTTTTAACACTTTTCTTGTGATTTTCATATAAAAACTGTATTTATTATTCATACAAATATAGGGAAGTTCTTAAGCAAGACTTTAATCATTAATCACGACAGTTTTTTTATGATCGATAATTCATCATATGTTCTTCCACTAATAATATGAATACGAAGAAATTGATATAACGCCATTAAGAGAGCAAACTCTCCTCAAAAGCGCTATATTTTGGAACTGGAACTTTTTATTACTAATAAACTAAAATATTATAAATTAAATATATACGAGTATAAGTTGAGTGTAAAGATAACAATGTAGTTAAATCAATTGTCCTCAGTGAGATACAGGCAAAAGCCTAGTTTACTGGGGACACGACAAATGAAAGGCAACAAACCCAGATCCATTAAAATTGTGGGTTCCGAATTAAATTGTCTGTTGTTTTTTCGCAAATTATGTATATTTCTTGTCATGTGTAAAATAAATAGGTAAATAAATTCCCATTGATATGGAATCTCACAAAGTTAAATTTCAAACCTTTGTTAAAGTTTCCTTAAATATTCTAATCCGGAGTGTCAAAAAGTGAAAGTTGACACCTAAGGTTTTTTTCTATTTTAGTAATATCACCTGTACTTCTTTTTCTTTGCCTTATCCCATCCATTTGAGGCTGGGTGCTTATGGTAGACCTCTATCTTTCACGATCTCTAAATCACTCGGGGATAGTTTGAGCCTCGTCATGCCCTCCTCCACTTCCTTATATAGGCTCTTAAGTCTCCCTGTGCGTCTATTTGGGAGTCCCCAATTTTTGACTATCTTTATCGTAGACCCTTACTTAGTGTTTTAGTAAAGTCACTTACAGAATCTAATATATTATCATTTTCAACATGGGATCGTTTTCCTTTGTAGATCTCTTATATGTTTGCAACTCGATTAACTTATTGAAAATCGTTAATTATTTCATGTATTATAATTTAAAACAACGCAAAATAATATTCTTAAGATAACTAGAGACTAGAATATATCTGGGAGTGTGCTGAATACTTGGATACACGTGTGTTGTTATAGACACCCACACGGCAAGCAATTGTTTATTCAAAATTTATATTTATTATATCGTCGAATCAGATGTCTCTACATACACAGAATGGTACTCCGTTTGATTTGACATTCAGAGTTGAAATTAAATTGATGTTTCAGTTGGAATCTTATCAAAAAACCATTTGTCACAAGGTGATATCGGTGTGCCCGTCTGGAATAAATGATGAAAAGGTTGAATGACACCTATTCTATGGCTGCGACGAGGCAGTGTCCAACATGAACAACTGTAGGTTCGTGAATCTCGATTTGCTTGCGTGGAAATATGAAACGTAACACTCGAATTGATAAGTAATGGGCAAAAAAATCGAAACAAATGACTTTTAACTCCGATCGAGTCATTTCGATTTAATGCGGTTTTTTTAATAAACTCGAGCGAGACAAATTTAACTTTAAAAAATATTGTACTTATGATTTAAATGGTTAAAACACTGTTTGAAGAGTTGTATTCTGCTTTCGTTGTATACAGTACAGCTTTGCGGGTTTATTGGCATGTGGCGATCTCTTACAACCAACCAGATATATACTAAAGAGCCCTTAAGCGAAAAGCACACTTTTAAAAAAATGTGTGCCTATAACATATGTATTGAACTTGCGACAATTGATTTGTTTACCAAGTTGAAAATTAACTTTTTTTGTTATACGAGTATCGTCATCAATATTTCTTGATTATACGAGTATTGTCATCAATATTTCTTGATTATACGAGTATTGTCATCAATATTTCTTGATTATACGAGTATTGTCCGAGTATAGTTTTAGTAAAATAATGAACAGATCAAATTCAAATATTGAATTATAATTGTAAATATTTTTTATTTATTTGGAGAAGTTTATTTTTGTTAAATATACCCCAACAATTAAGGAAAACTTTCCATTTGTCAAACTTTTAACTTATAAAAATGTAAATGTGTGTAAATACACGTATTTATGTACATATTTAGGAGGATAAATATATGTACACATTTAGGAGGTGAAAGGAGAAATTAGGAACTGCATGAAAATATGATATAGAGTAGGCGAAAGATGAGTGTCGTGATATAAAAATCAGGAGATCTGTTTTATTTGCCTACCCTAATAGGAAAATTAATTGAATATAATATGTATGTCCAACGATATATGTTTTCCTTCCTTTCCCAATAGAGGAATAATGTGTTTAAAATAACTGTGATGATTTTTTTTATTCTTTAAAACGTTTGTCAACTTCTGAAGCGACTTTTTCTTCCACATTGCGATGACGGAACATCACGCCCGCGCATAGATATTTTGTATAATAGATATTAATGTTACAGTTTTGCATTTTGATAAGAAATTTCTTACTTACGTTTTTTTTAATAAATTTGTTTATACTTGAATATATGAAATATGGATTAAATTAGTGTAGTTTGTCAAAACGCCAATTTGATTTTTTTCAGTACTCCCTAAGTGGATTCTTGTGTTTGCTTTTTGATTTGATATGTCAATCTGAAAAATCTACTCTTGATAAAATTCTTTTAGAGCTCTTCAAAGACTGAATATTCATATTTCAAAACCGATTTAACATAATTCCCCCACTCCTTTGTCATTCAATAATACGAGTTATTATAAATTTCAGGCGTGGTAGTTTTTTCATAACACTGATAATCTTGAAATTAAATTAACGTTCTTCATGCGTTGTCCCTATTGGCGTAAGAAGGAATAACGATTTTCCACTTATTTTATCCTGATTCAAATCTTGGACTTCTGCCACATTCATTTGTGCAAGTATTACTTTATTTTGTTACTTGTTGATTTTACTACACAGTTTTAACAGATCTTTAATAGTTAAAGAGAGTTTCACGATGATTTGATTTGCAGATAATTTGTAACTTAACATTTTTCAATAAAAGCGCTCTTAACAGGCTACTAAGATGAAATTATACTTGAATCAACCCCAAATACTATATAGTTGGAATTCAACCCCGGGATGCTTAGAAAGCTCGCTTACAGCTGAACCACTGACTTGAATATTCTTTATACAGGTCACACATACGCTGCAAGATAGTTAATAGGTTGACACTGTATATGTAGATACCCGCACAGTGTTTGCTCCCGAGAAGTTGTCTCGCACACTGGTCCATGAGCCGCAGTGCCACAGGCTTATCTCATTATCTGTATGATTTGTGGCCAGATTTAAATACTTCTCTGGGGTTTGAATACACACTGGACTTTGTCTTTAAGAGTGCTGCGGTATCATATGTACGACATTAATTTTAATGTATAATATTACACTTTTGGAAAGGCGACTTGAACTCTGTGTGAAGCAGAAATAAAGCTATAAATTATGTCTCCGTTTTTACTGTTAACTTCGTATTAAATTCTTTGGAGTATAAGATTTGTCTTAATGATATATGTTTCGAAAATAATCTGGAATGAATAAATTTTGTGGCTGTTCATTATTTTCCTCTACAATTTTCCCTGCACATATTTATTTATACAGCTTATAAAAAAACTAAATATTTTTAATGTATTTCTTTCATGAATCTGATTTCATAACAATAAGTTCTTCTTAAAAGATATCATATATTTTTCAATTAAGTGAACATTTTAACATCAATGCGCCCAAGTGTAATGTTTTAAAGAATATTTATTTGATCTTCAATAAAGAATGTCTTCGTGGCCTAGGTGGTAAAACAATGGCTTTCAACTGTTCGATTTCTGTTAGTGACTAGATTTTTAAAGATGGTTTCAGCCTGGTTTTTACTTAAGGCTTGTTTAAATACTTTTCTGATTGATCAGAAGAGGTTATGAACTGACAATAAACTTGGCAGGTTATACTGTATACAATAAAAGGGATACAGTAATATAGATTAACAATAAAAAACATAAAATGCTAGGATTTTTTATATAACGCGTATGATTTTGATTAAAAGATAAGTCAAGAAATAAGAAACATTAACGACTTGAAACCAAATAATTACTTTTTCTACGAGAGACTCAAAGCAAAAATAACTCGTAATATCTAAATATTTCTTATAATGAACGATATATTTATATTATAAATAATATTGTTCGCAATTATTTATTTCTCGTAACTAATGCAAGGAAAAATCAGTTTCATGCAACACGATTCCATGTCGCAAAACCCGTTACAAAGAAGAACACAAGAAAATCGTAGCGCGAATACTTTGACAAATTTCCAGTTTATCTTGATCGCTGGATAATTTTCCAAGTCACGTGTTGCAGAATTATTATACTCTTGCCATTAAATATCTGCAATTGTTGGCCGAGGTCTGAGATCTGCAAATCCCCCGGCATTTATATCCGTCCAAGAAGGTAATAGTGTTGTTTGTCAGCTTGTATTGATTGCTGAGGAGTTCGCGATATACAAGCGTGATAATGTCTCTCATGTATCCGAGTGTTATCAAATACGAGTACCTATTCTACTCTGTATACTTTGTTCTCTGTATCCGGTTATGGACTAGAAATCTTCTTATTTTTAATGTAATTATACTTAAACTACTCGTATGTTAGAAGTATCTAAAACAATAATTAGATTAAAAGCACTTACAACATAAACTTATATATTTATTGAACGACTTAAGTGACCTGGCTAGTAAGACACTTGCCTTCTAAATCGGAGGTTATTGGTTCGGTTCCCGTTGATGCCCTTTTTTAAAAAGGGTTCCAGTCTTTTTTTCACTTAAAGCCTCTTTAACATTTTTCTAGTATTGTGTACAGCAAAAAGTAATGTAATACAAATAAAGGAAATAAATAATGTATTATTTACAGTAAAGGCGTTAGCACTATGGAGCTTTAAATACATTTTAATTTGTTAAGTAAAATACGTTTATTCCATTTAATATAACAGTACCATATAACTCTATCGGTTTCAAGGTTTTCCCCTCATCATTAGGGGAGCACAAATAAGTTTTTTGCTCCCCTGATATTGAGGTGAAAACCTTGAAACCGGTAGGGCTATATCAGTATATTAGTGGAATAAACAGTGTTTTACTAAAGGAAGTAAATCAGTTTTAGTTTAATCATTACTGAATATAATCTATTTTTATGAAACGTAATTGCAATGGAAAATCTTTCTTTAAATGTTTATTGTTTAAAAAATGAAAATCTTTCTCTTTCATTAACCAACAAATTAGTTACTGGTCAATGTTGAATTTAATGATACTGATTGAATTATTGTGCCTTTTTGTGGTATAAGTAAATAATAGCCTGCTCCATGGAAGCTTTGATAATTTCAATTTCAGGTTTACATGTCATAACTTTCTGCATTATTTCTATCAACACTGTTCAAACATAATATAGACTCCTTCATATTACATTAACATATTACTAAGTGATTCTTAGAGGTAGGGAGGTGAGGGACTAAAATTCAAGCAAGAGAGGGCGAAGTGTGGAGTTCCCCTGCACTAGGATTCGATGTGGTGTTGCTGGTGTGGCCGTATTGGTCTGCTAGCCCCAAGTTTTCCTTCAATAACATTTTATGTGTACTTTTTAGTCACTGTTTACCAATTGACTTCCAAGACGGTCAGGAAACAATGCCATTATCTTGTTCTAAGAATATCGATGATGTTCTCATGTTTTATTTTGACAAGTAAATTCACGTGTGAATCATAAATATTTATAACGGACATGTGTTTTTACTATATTTTAATGATCTTTTAATTTCCTAGTAAATTTCGTATATTTATATGATTTTAATTATTGTGTGTAAACTTATCATTTCAATTTTAATTCACGTGCGTAAAATCATTATTTTCCAATGTTATTTATTTTCTATATATTCGTATAATAGACTCCTTTAAAGTTAATAAACTATGTGATTGTAGAGATGTATTGACATGCCAAACATTAAATAGTAATTTCTTGGACAGCATAATTGTATGGGATATTTACTGAAGTCAGGATTTGCGGTTTATAAGTATCTTGATTACTTTATCCCGAAGGAATCAAAAGCAATGCGGAAACCTACTTCCAGAATATCAGCGATCGTTGAAAAGGTTGTGGATAATTTAGATACATGTAATTTAGATACATGGATAATTTAAATATATGAATAACTGTAATAAAATATATTATATTAACATAGTTAATCCTTATGTATTATTTATTTGAAAATCTTTAAGTTACCAACGACTGAGGAATTATATTACTTAGTATTTTTTTATAGGCAATCTACCCAAACTAGGATGATTTATACACCTTAAAAAAATCCTCCGGTTTTTAAAATGCTTTTTTTCGTTGGGTGCTTTAAGGTTGAATTTCAGGTGGTGATCGAAACTTTTTTTCGGGCCTGTTTTTTTTATACATATGGGTCTTGTTACATATATTTGGTTGGTTAAAATAAATAATAGAATGTCAATACAGTCTACATATAAAAGTGATATAAAATAAGCCTTAACTTCTAAAAAAGGATATCAAAGTAAACAAAATATTCAATTTGAAAGCATGCTTGAAATTTTAATTCTATTTCAAAACGGTTACGATAGTATTTTAAGAAATAGAAAAATAAGATAATATGAAATATACAAGGTGAACGGAGCACTTAATGTATAATATAACAACCCCGCAATATCAACAGTAGCAAATGACAATACGTAATATTGTGCTCAACTTGATGTATGGAAGTGAAACTTGAACAACTTGATGTATGGAAGTGAATCCCTGCCTACCCCGCAAGCGGCACAGCGTGATGATATGTTTGTATGTGTGTACTAAAGGCATCAACTTAAATATTATTTCCTTTTTTTAACAAACCCCATTGGACTTACCTTCTTATATTTGTTGAATCTTTAATCATAATTGATAGCCCGATTTTTGTCGTACTTTCAGACCTCATTCTATGTGAATTCATTTAGTGGTGCTTATAAGGACTGTTGAGGATACATTTTGTTTTAAAAGAGTGTAATAAAAATTATAATTATTTGTATATTAATTTTTATTCTCAATATATTTTTGCCCAATTTCATTGTAATTTTCAAATTTAAAAAAAAATACTTCAAACATATATAACTTAAATTACTTTCTTATTCCACTCATTATAATATATTAATCTCCTCTGTATTATATCTACCTCCTATCCCGAGGCTCTCTTTAGACGGAATTATTGGAATAACAACATTATTTATTGTCAAATATGTTAATATGGAGTTCCACAACGTTTAAGTCGAAGCCTGTGACAAAGGATTTACATATTTACAAAATAAAATATTTAAAAAGTGAACAAAAACTTTCTAACGGTCTTAGAAGAAAATTGTCGTAATTTTTACAATTTTAGGTGCAAAATCTCAAAATCCGAAGAGCCCTGGTCAGAAAAGTTAAGACCTTTCAAATTATTGTTATTATATTTTGATTATTAAAAAAAAATATCGTTATTGAATCTAATTTAAAAACCTGTTGCTTTGCACAAAAAAAACTTACGTAAGTTTAAAAATTTCTCTAAATAAACCTTTTGTCGTGTTATTCATTTTATATTTAAGCGGCATAATTAATTTTTTTTTTCTTGGACTATTGATTATTAATTTTTCACACTTTTATATTAGTTTATAGCGTGTATTGTGATACTATTAACTGTATATCGCCACATAGTTTATGCTAATGCCATGTGTTTAGTACATTTGTTTAAACAAGAGACGAGACGTGTGTGGTCCATACAAGATATGCCTGTAATAAACAGGATTGTGATAATTTCTTGTGTCAATAAACTCAACCATATTTAATTTTGTGACAAAAATTTTTTTTCGTAGTAAAATCACAAAAAACACAGTGTATTGTAAACATAGCCTTGAATTCACAGAAAAGATAATAAAAATAATATCTTGTATTTTCTTTTAACGACATTCAAATGGAGTAGGAAATTATCAGGAATTAGTGCGTTTTTGTTTATGTTCTTCATATACAGCCTGTGTGTAACTCGAGGGTAGTAAAAAGCTTTATTTTTTATGTTGTTTATAGTTAACGCATTAACGTTGTGGAGGTTTAAAGACATTGTAATTTATTTTTATCAAACACTGTTTATTCCAACTTTTTTGTAACGGTATAACCCTACCGGTTTCAAGGTTTTCACCTCATCTTCAAGGGAGCACAAACAAGACTAAATTCTGTTCGAACTGGTACCGATATACACGCTTCAACGGTTGGGTTAGGTTAGGCTGAGGGGTGAGGGAGGCATGGGACGATTTCGACCAAGAGCGGAGAGATGTTTGGGATATAACTGTTGACCAGATGTTCGGATCGATGTACTGACTTAGAAATTTCTAGGGCCTCTAATCTGTTCCATTTATTTCCGTTACTGCTGATATGTAAGAATTTGGCATCATCGATAGAAAAAGTATGATTTTCACGGTGACAATGATTAGCCATTTCAGAATAAATTAGAGGATTTGTTGAGGCGGAGTTGTGTTCACGAAATCTCTTTTCAAAAGATCTTCCTTATTTTTTAATTTATAAAGGATGAAATAAATAATAATCTATTAAACTAAAAAAAAGTTTTAAAGTAAAAATTTTATTTTATAAAAAGTTCAATAGTATTTAAGATTTTTTATTTTAAAAAATAATTTATTTTATATGTGTATTTAATTAAGACTATACTTTTTTTATTGCTTATGTATTTTTTAAATGACTTGTTTTACATCGCACACTTTTGTTCATTTGCTGGTGAAAACCAATTTTTTATTATTATTGTTATGACTATGTGAGTATACAAGTTAGAAGTATAAGGTTTGCGTGGAAAATGTAGACCGAGGAAAACGTAGACTGAGGAAAACGTCTATGGATCAAATGGATCTGATTTTGAAAAATGGAGATTTCTCGTGATATTTTGAATAATAGGAGATTTCGCATGACGAGATGTAAGAATGTGGAGGAGGAGAAAGTTGTGTGCTAGGATTGAAATGTTTGGAGATCTGTTCTCTCTGTTGGAGAACATTAGTTAACGCCCAGTGGTTATGGGTTTAAATTCTGGTGGTAATCTATCAAATTTATATTAGTCTGTTTTGTACTTTTATATATTTTTAACTGTTATTTTGTTGATAATACACCTGTCTAGTAACCTGGTGGTTACGAATTCGATATCCGTTTGATACTTAGATTTTAAAAACATATCCTTCTTGGATTTCACATAAGGCTTGTTTATAACCTTAATAGTTGGCTGGAAGACATTGCCATATGACAATAAATATTCCAGGCTGTACTGTATACAATGAAAGTATAATAGAATATAATTTGATTTTGGAAGATAATAAGCCTTAATTTTAAGATGTGTGGTATGTATGTTATGTTATTTTGTTGTTTATAGTTAAGGCATTAACGTTGTGGAGGTTTAAAGACATTGTAATTTATTTTTAACAAACACTGTTTATTCCACTTTTTTGTGACGGTATAACCCTACCGGTTTCAAGGCTTTCACCTCATCTTCAGGGGAGCGCAAACAAGACTAAATAAACTTTTATGTGCTGACTGTGATAATTTCTATATAGGAAAGACAGGAAGATCTTTTGAAAAGAGATTTCGTGAACACCAATCTGCCTTAACAAATCCTCTAATTTATTCTGAAATGGCTAATCATTGTCACCGTGAGAATCATACTTTTTCTATCGATGATGCCAAATTCTTACATATTAGCGGCAACGGAAATAAATTGGACAGATTAGAGGCCCTAGAAATTTCTAAGTCAGAATACCGATCGGAGCATCTGTTGAACAGTTATTTCCCCAAAATCTCCCCGCTCTTGGCCGAAATTATCCCTAGCCTTCCTCATCCCCCAGCCTCCAACCGTTGAAGTGTCTATATCGGTACCAGTTCGAACAGCATTTAGTCTTGTTTGCGCTCCCCTGAAGATGAGGTGAAAGCCTTGAAACCGGTAGGGTAATACCGTCACAAAAAGTGGAATAAACAGTGTTTGTTAAAAACAAATTACAATGTTATGTTATTGTAATAAATGAAAAATTGTCATTAATTTCAAATCACTTATTTCTTGATAACATTCATAATATTTTAATCTAGAAACATAACAAAATCGTACTAAAAGTAAGTTTTTGAATCTATGAAGTGTTAACAGATTTCAAAAATATTATTTCTTGATTACATTCATAATATTTTAATCTAGAAACATAACAAAATCGTACTAAAAGTAAGTTTTTTATATATGAAGTGTTAACATATCTCAGATCGTAAAGTAAGTTTTTTAACTATGAAGTGTTAACAGATCAAAATCGTGCTAAAAGTAAGTTTTTTTATCTATGAAGTGTTAACAGATCTCAGATCGTAAAGTAAGTTTTTTATCTATGAAGTGTTAACAGATTTCAAAAATATTATTTTTGATTACATTCATAATATTTTAATCTAAAAACATAACAAAATCGTACTAAAAGTAAGTTTTTTATATATGAAGTGTTAACATATCTCAGATCGCAAAGTAAGTTTTTTATCTATGAAGTGTTAACAGATTTCAAAAATATTGTTTCTTGATTACAATCATAATATTTTAATCTAGAAACATAACAAAATCGTGCTAAAAGTAAGTTTTTTATCTATGAAGTGTTAACAGATCAAAATCGTGCTAAAAGTAAATTTTTTATCTATGAAATGTTAACAGATCAAAATCGTACTAAAAGTAAGTTTTTTTATCTATGAAGTGTTAACAGATCTCAAACGAAAAAAAAATCGTTTATATGTTTAGTCCAGAGGCCAAAAGGTCTCTAGTGTCAATTATATAAGAAAACAAAGTTTTGCTTTGTTCCTTTTGTCACGTCGAGTGTCCGGGGTCGTAAATCCTTGTGAAATATCGCACTGCCCAACTCATAAAGTCTTTTTTTTTCCGTACATATTATATTCTGTACCTGAGCCATACTCCTTATTTAAAATAGTTTATAGGTGTCCGTCAAAACCATAAACCTTGCTCATAAAAAAGTAAGAAACTAAAATATGAAAGATAAATGATATCTAATACACGTAATAAAATTTTATATTTAAAATTTTTATCTTCGTTTCACACGAATGTTTCGTTTATTTCATAGAAATATGACGTTCTTGAAATTCTTCATATTATATTTTATACGTTTCTAACGATCTTTTGATAGATATATTATAAAGTAGAAAATTGTTATAAATGGACTTACACGACTTTGCCATGATTTCAGATAATTGGAATTTATGAAAATATTTATCATTAATAAATATTAAATAAAAATAACGCGTACTAAAATTAAACATTTCATCACATCGCATATTTTGCGGGGTAGACAACAAAGCAGATCTCCACAGTTTACTATAAAACGCACTCAGGCTTAATCCAAATTCATACATCTCATTATGCACAATCTTATATTATTAGGGCTTCTCAGATCACCTTTTCTAGGCAAAGCTTTCACTTTTTATTTGTATCTTTACTTAGTCATTATTTCATAATTCATTTTTCTTCACCTAAACGCTATTTTCTTCATTTTACTAAACACAATTCATTTTAACCACGTATTCATTCCTGATGGCTTCATTCCGCTTTTTTCGTACATTGATTCTCCAAATTTTTTCCTTAGTGCATGCACACAACATTAATATTACGTTTATCCTTATTCTGTCAATTCAAATATGTACTCCCATACGTCAAAGTGGGCACCGAAGCACTATTATGTATTGTAATTTTTGTCACTGTTGTATGCCAAATATAAGTTATCTTTAAAATATAATGCGAACTCGAGATATTCATGTTTAAGCGATGATGATGAATGCATCATTTATTAAAAACAAATCAACTGCGAATTTCAAAATATAGTTTTAACAATAATTGGGATGGTGAAATCTAAACTGTAAAATATAAAATAATAGACACTTTGTTTTAATTTTTTTATCATAGGATTAAATATATTTCAAAACAAGTTGTTCAGAGAACCCCCTTCTATATATCAATTCACCATTTCAGCATTTACTATATATGTTATAGGCCTCCTTTCGTCTTCCCTATTCCATCCAGTTATACGCACCATTCATCCGCTTGATGTATCTATGTATCTTATTGAAACCGTTTTTGTTTGGTGGTTCGCGGGCTCTACTTCAACACACCTTTGCTCCGTGTATCGTTTAACATTAGAGCAATGTGGCCCGTCCCTTTTTATTTCAACCAGACAATCCATTCTTCTACGTCCCACACTTATTTATCAACATAGATTCACTCTTTTATTTGACCTATCAGCTGATATTGGACCAAACTTTGCTACTTAAATATAATTTTCTATCGTCTTCAACTCCCGTTGGTTTTTAGGTCCTTTCTATACCTCATCAACAAGTTTAAAGACTCCAGCTGGTTGAAATCCATAATATTTAAGTTAATTAAAAAGAATATTCGTTATTTAAGTTGTAATTATAATTTACGAGTATATTCAAAACTAATTTTAAATTCCTCGCTGCAAGCGCCAGGATTCAACATTAATTAGATTTCAACTCAGAAAATGTTCTTACAACCAAGTTTTTCTGTTTTACATGTTACCTTATAGCCATATAATATACATTAGCTCTACGGGATACGCGCTATAAGCATAATATCAGGGAACTAGATTTTATTTTTAATTAATTTTATGACCTCTTTTTACGTCACGGCAGTTCAATAAAATTAAGGTTATCGTAAATAAGTAATGTGCGAGTACTTGTCTCGTAACGCTGAGAAAGTTCTAAGATTTTGCATAAAACCTTACAAGTAACAAGGTTTAATTAATGTGATGAAAATATCTATAAACATATCAACTACGTTTATTTGCATCCAAGTATATAGATGAAAGGAATTTGGACATGTAAAGGGAATTAATGACTAAGTGAGAATATAGGTCAGAAATGCAAGGTATGCATAGAAAAGGTTATTGGATCGCGAAAACGTGGTAAGGTCATTTGTACTAGATTTAGAAAGAATTTATAGTGAGAAGTGTGAATAATTAAAGATTGTGCATGGCGAGATGTATGAATATGTAGGAGGTGTAAATTCTATGCATGGATAGAAATGTATGGAGATCTGTTCTCTCTCCCTATCTCGCAAGAAAAATGGCCTGATGATACATATATGTATGTAAATTTTATCGAGAAAAAATTAGTTCTTAATGCACGTTACCTTAAAACTATATAAGAAATATATTCTGATTGCAATTGAACGATTGTTTCATACTATAATATATAACACTTTCGTTATATATAGTTGACGAACTTATTGCTACACGTTGTTCTTTTTTAACCAACCAAAATGATATTAAAGTGGCTTTTAGTGAAAACTAAACTAGAAACTTTAAAAAAAAAATCGGTATTCCAATGATAACCGAACCCGTAACCCCCGGAGCTAGACAACTTTTATCGTCTATACCATAGAGGTTGTCACCTATTTTGAAGTATTATTTAATCGTTTTTTTGTGTAAGTGTACTTAAGTAAAAAAATCCAAAAACGAAAAAAAATTTAGATTCTTATCAACAATTTATTTGAAAAACATATATAAATTACTTGTTAAATCAACATCATCAAAATACAGATAGTCCATATGACCAATCGAGCTATACTCTCCCTTAAAAAAACAGAATCGATAGTATTAATTAAAACAAGTCCCGAATGATCCAGTCTGGAGCGCAGAGGGTCAAAGCATTTCCTTCCACGCCGCCGCCATGGCGAGCCTGGATTCCTCGCATTGAGTTGAGGAGACCCGCCAGCTTTTTGTTTATATCCAAGTTACCATCGACGGGATAACAACATATCATAAAGGAGCAAGAGGGGCGACTCCCCGCGCTACCTTTGGGGGAGGAGTCTCTTCCTCGGAAGAGGCTTCCTAATTTGCCCGGCCGACCAATGCGACAATGTCACCCGTCTGATTGCCAAATCACTTTAGCGCTACCGAATGGGATCGGAGACGTTTTAATTAATGCGCATGCGATGAATGTTTTCTTCACTTTTAAAATGGACACTTGTGTCAGTTCAGCAATACTTGTATTTAAGTATAGTGTACAATTCAATGATAAATTAGGTATTCATTTCATTTGTGTTTAATTAGAAATTTTAGATAATTATTCATATCGAACTGTACATATCTTAATATATACAAATTATGAAATGAACAGACAAAAGAGATGTCTAAGTATTACGCCCATACCTCGCTTTACAAAAACGTCCGTGAAAAGTGGTCCTTAAGTCTAAAAATACATATTTAATCTGCAAAACGTGTTTCATGAAGATAAAAATCAAATTAAATATTTCAGGAAAGTTTATATTATATTCTGAAACTGATAAAAATCAAATTAAATATTTCAGGAAAGTTTATATTATTATATGCTAAATTAAGCAAGTTACGTGGTCGCATAAATCATTCAAATGACTATCCATTCCCACGAAATCCATAAATATATACGTGAGCACATGCCCATGAACCCCACAAAGACGGACAATCACCCGAATATTATTTTTCATATAAAGTGAGATATCATCAATCTAAAGGAAAGGAAGGGATGGTGGAGAGGAAAGAAAAAGAAAAATCAGGAATGAAACACGTTATTTTACTGACTAGAAATTAAGAGTTTTTTCACTCGCTTCTTAAAGCATGCCAAGGACGGAGTGAGTCTTATTGGTTTGTAACTGATTACAGAGTCTCACTGCATGGACAGTAAAGGACGACGTAAAGAAAGAGGAGCGGTGAACTGGAAAGGCCAATAAAAAATCTCTGTTTGAACGTAGCGCTAATCCATGATTGGAAAGACGCTGAAAATTTTCGGCGAGATAAGAGGGGGCGGTGGGACAGTTAAGGATATTATACAATAGATACAGTATGTAAATTTGGCGTCTATTTCTAACATTTAACCAGTTCAATGCCTTCTGGTATGAAGTTATATGATCGTACTTACGTAGGTTGAAAATTAGCCATAGACACACATTTTGAAGACGCTGTAATTTGTCCAGCTGTTCCTCTGTAACATCCAAGTAACATACGTCCGCACAGTCCAGAATCAGAAAGAGCAGAGATTTTACGAGTAACTTTTTTTTTAAATGGACTCAAAAAAGTTGTTAGATTCGACTCAAAAGATAAGAGACTTGGTCTCCGTACGTACTCCGCGAAGGACTTGGCGTGTTATGTGTAACTAATTCACAAATATAATAACCATTTCTAAAAGTAAAACTAACATCTTTTCAGAACATAATATTTCTTACGTTAGTCTTTCCTGATCCAAGTGATGCAAGTTTAACTGCTGAATTGCACTTTCACTCATTTTCCAATTACATGTGTTTGCATAAACCTCGATCGACCGAACAAAGACATGTTATTAAGACTGATTGACTAAACCTAGGTCCACATTGTAGGTCAGATCTACCATCACGCTGATTTCATTTATGCAGAACAATACACACAATCACACAGTTGTCAACAGTTCGTGACCTGGGGAGGTCAGTGGTTACTGAACCAACAACGTAAATATTTTGATGACGGCACAGTCATCGCCATAATAATTTCTTTATGTAAGAGTTGTGCACTTAGAAGTTATGTAACTTTGAATGAACATCTTGTGAAATGTCTTTTTTTAATATGTAGATCAGGCAAATCAAACACACGGCCCGTGGGCTGCATGGAGCCTGCCAATAAGCCCCCCACCGATATTTCTGCCGAAACATCTTAAAAAAAAACAATTGGAAAGAAAAAAAACATTTCTTAGTTGTTTTGAAGTTTTTTTAATTTATTTTTATGTTTTTTTAATACTGAAAACATACGGCCTTGGGTGTAATGTAAAATAACTTATATGGCCCGTGTTGTAAAATAAGTTTGACATTTCTGACATACACGTATTTAATTACTCTTCGTTAACCAATGTTCATTTTGTAAAACAACTTATTGTTTTATTAATTAAACACTTCATTGTAAAAACACTCTAGTGGGCTTATTGTCAGGCGATAATCTCTTCCAACCAACCAGACAAAAGTAAATAAAGGAAGTGATTATTCATCTTTTGAATTATTATTCATCTTTATGAAATTTATGGGCATATACACATTAAAGTAAAATTGAGATATCATCAATCAAAGGAAAAGGAAGGGATGGTGGAGAGGAAAGAAAAGTCAGAAATGAAACACGTTATTTTACTGACTAGAAATTAAGAGTTTTTTCAGTCAAATTGAGTTAATTCGTACAAGGACAAAACATAACAAGTACAAAAAATGCACGTGTAAAACAATTCAACATTTTGAGACTTATTTGATTAAAACAATAGTAAAAATAAATATGTTACTCTAGAACATTATGACAAAATATAGCATGTTTAATAATATAAATAATGAAATTATTTCCTGAAGGAGCTGAGCGACACAATACGTCTATATGAGGACACACACGGTTAAAAGTGTAATTGTTCTACCTATTGGCATTTCCAAAGGAAGGTTGATTCGACTTATAGGTTGATAAGACAATCTATGGGTGTGTTGTTTCAAATAATTACCCATCTGGTCGGTTGGAAGAGATTGTCACATTGCAATAAAACCGTCAAGATTTATGATATACAACAAAAGCGTAATACAATAGAGTATAAAATATGAGTTCAAGATTGTAATATTACATTTTATTTTTGTTATAGTTTATGGTTTGTCATGAATCATTAAAGTTCTTGGAGTTTTAATCCGTATTAGGTTTTGGTATTCATACTTAAACGAGAAACGCTTCAGGCGAAATTATGAACTAATATTTCTGTACAGTAGATACGAAAACACATTAGTATCAGCTTTATGAAGGCAACCTTCGATAAAATGGACGATTGGCAATCACGTTAGGATATATAAATATATTTCAACATCTGCACAAGAGTTGCTGAATCAAACACAATGAGGAAACTGGACAAACTAGATGGAATATACAGGATCTTAATAGGCATTGTGAACTTAACCAGTGGTGTTAATGTGATGACAACTCGATCAATGTGAATTTAATAACATTTTTTAAGTTCAAATTCTAACAAAATAATTGTCTTATTGAAGCCAGTCATTCCAGACCTAAGAAAAAATAGAGAATATTTCTACTGTTTCTTTAAAAATATTTATTTAAATAATAAAATAGATTAAAAGAATACGTATTTCTATAGCTAATCTTCTTATAAATTAGATAATGGGACGACTTTCGTGATCTAGTTTGAAAGGTGCCTGTTTTCTAATCCGTGGTTTTCAGGTTACAGGTTAGTCTGTTTTCCATTTAAGGCATCTGTAACATCTTTCTGATGGATTGAAAGAGATCGACCTATAACAATAGATCCACCAAATTTTATTGTATAAAACGACAGTATAATAAATGGTAATACTTTTTACTTATCACGTCAGTAATAAAATTCTTCACGAGCGTTATTTCATGTTTACTCTAATTTGTTTTCATACTCTTTTGCTTTATATGATACAACTACATACTAATTGCAATACGACGATCTCTTACAACTAACCAGAAAGGTGTTTAAAATGCCTTAAGTTAAAACCAAACTGGACTATTTGGAAAAATATTGAGTGCCAACGAAAATCGAATCCACACCCATCGAGCTGAAAGACTCATCAAATAAGCCATGGATGTCCACGAAATATATATTTGATGATTTCTTGTGAATAATTTTATTTTCAAGGATATTCAATAGATTTCTTGTAGTTCTACACAAAGTTACCAAACTTAGCAAGTATCTTCTGTAAGACATTTAATTTGCTTAACGTGTCAACAATGTTGCCTCGCAACTAAAAATTTAAGGTTAAAGAGTTCTTGTAATTAATTAATAATTTATTACTTACCACTAAATTAAACCTCCCGACGTATTTATGTGACAGCTTAATACATTTAACGGAAATATGATTAGTTTCCCGACGTACGAGTAATATAAATTATGCAAACTTGTATTTTGAATATTTGTTCAAGTACATTAAACGCCGTAATGTTCCACAACTCGGGACATTTGGATATCTTCTGATCCAACTGCGCGACAAATCGACGAATTTATATTCATTTGGCAATCATTTAAAAAAACTCCTATCTAAAAGTTTCATTTTTAATTTCTATATTTATGTCATGTCTAACCCGCTTGATACATTTTTGTGATGTTTAAAACGTGATTAAAGTAAAATAAATGCTTTAGAAATGATAAAATTGCGTAGAATATGTGAAAAAGTAATGTTTGATAGAAAAAGCAATGAGTGTATAAGGAAATAATGTATATTAAAAGAAACTGCAGTTTTTAAGACTAATATATGAGTGTTATGAAGATTCGGTTACAAAGAAAAAAAGAATGATCTAAGATTTACAAAACTAATCAACACGAGTACTACAGAAGGTTTGAAATGTTTGTGAAAGACTAGAAAAATGTGACATGACCTAATCATTTAAATTCTGAAAGAGGGGGGAGTAGAAGCCTTCATAATAGTAATAAATATGAGGAGGTGTATCATTAAGAGTGACAAACAATTAAAATATGAGGTAAGCTAAAGGCATTACATAGTCATTCCTGAGATTTGTGAAGAGGACTTTTCAGGAGTGAACGAACAATTAACAAGTTGTAGAGATAATTTCACGAATTCAAAATGCTATCAATCTTATCGTAAAAATTATTATTGTAGATTGAATTTAAATAGCAAGGTACGCATTTATAAGACCTGTGTGCGACCTATCCTCACATATGGCATCGAAGCGAGGGCGGACACTGTCAGGACAAAAAGTATGCTAAGGACAACGGAAATGAGAACTCTGCGCGCTATTGCTGGGAAGACTTTGCGTGATCGTGTAAGGAACACCACAATCCGAGAGGTCTGTGAGGTCCAAGATGTGGTCAGATCGGAACGACAGCGTCGACGATACTGGTACCAACATGTGCAGAGAATAAATTCCACAAGAATTCCATATATCGCTCTGCATGGGGTGCCAGATGGACGGCGTCCGCCAGGGAGACCCCCGAAACGATGGAGAGATAGCTGGAGCTCAGCATTACAGGACAATCCTGCAGTAACAGACTCTTGAGAGTCTACAGAAAGTTTAAGAAGAAGAAGAAGAATTTAAATAAAAAATGATACTAAATATCTTGAAAATTATTTGACTGCCATAAAACAGATATCGTGATAAAATTCGGTAGTCAAAGATTCCATATATCACGAAATACGATATAAATCGAGGCACTAATGTGAAAATATACGTTTTGAATCTGAATGAATACACACATTTGTTTAAAATAAACTGTATTGACATTTGATTGCAAAGTAATTAATAATGTACCTAATTTATGTCTCAAGTATTATAAGAGTATGTTGACTTTACAAGTAATAATAATATTTTTTTTATTTTTGTTTCAGGTGAGAAACTATTCTTGTATTCCAAATATTAAGACAGAGATTTTCAAGTAAGTTTTTTAAGTTGTTTGTATTAAATTATAAAGAATCTTTTATGTGTAAATATGAAGTTTGTTCGGATATGGTTTGCTCTTATCTTTCTGAGTTCCTGTACCACCATATCTTTCGTAACATAGAAAATTTTAAAGATTAAATCGTGTGAAAAATTATCGAATGGGAAATGAAACGGCATTTTTTCCCATTGTTTTTAAATTCTTCTGATATTGATTTTCAGAGTTTTGTATCGCACATTGACTTTTCAAATGGATCTTTTTCTTGATATCCTCGTATATTAGATATTTTCCATATGTAATTTATTTTAATGAAAATAAATTACAATGTTTGATAAAAATAAATAACAATGTCTTTAAACCTACACAACGTTAATGCCTTAACTATAAACAACATATTTTCCATATATCAGAATTTACACGATATCTACTGAGAGTATTAAGACACTATGCTTTATAACCGAATTATATCAGTTGTTTACCTCTTGTAAATTGCTAACATAAGTGTTTAAAAATCTTATATTTTTAATTTGTTGTGCTAATTTCAACGCGTGTGCATGTGGATATATTTGAATTTACTCTACATTATTTTAGTAAAAAAAAATCAAAATAAATTTAACATATCTGAATATGTATAAGTACATTACACTTGTTATTTATTCAATCAATGAAAGAAATACTATTCATTGAAACAATAATAGTAAAAAAAACACTTGCTCAGAAGTTGAGTCAACCTTTATTCGTTTATAAATTGAATAACTTTTTCAATATCTGATATTAATTTGAACACTTAAATGTCGTCCAAACAATGTAGTGCACTTTTTTCAACTGAGCAAAGTGTGTGAAGTAAATTAGTTTTTTTTTTTTAAATAAAAATTTACCAGACTAAAAAGTATAACAATAATTTGGTGTCCACATGGGACATAGGTGACACTAACGTTAGGAATTGGGTCGCGCACTAATGAGTTAATCTTACAGTATTTCTTATTATTGAGATTGGCAACAATCCTTAATAACAAAATTTATTACATCTTGAATATAACAATACATTTTCATTTTCAAAATTTAATCGTATTGTATATCGAAAAAATATTCCACGATTTATTTTCAAAGATAAAAGTAAACAAATGGAGCTTATGTGTGTTGAGATTTTTTTATTCTGAGGGTAACGATTAAATAATCAATTAGTTTATGAAATCGGAACTATAATCTCGCGCCATCTAGTAGAGTCGGAATAGTAAAAGAATTGCTTGCAATTTTATAAAATGCACAAAACGTCGTTCAATCACCCTGGATCCCACCATATGTTGGCGGTTTCTAGTTGGTTTCACAAGGGACCGTTGACTCGGTCGGATGGCTAGTCTAGCAATTACACGATGCGAAATGTTCCCGTCCGGAATGTTGGCAGGAATGTCACGCTGCCATCGTGGAGTATCCTCGAGGATGGTCAGTAAATCATAGTTAGGAAGTGTCGAGGATTTAAACAACTCCTCTGTAGTTTTGCTTTTCAATCACAACAGAACTGACTGACGACATCTCTAAGTTTTGTGTCGGCACTCGGCACGATTGTGTATTATAATATTTACGTATATAATTTATTTATCGTTCCATTGTTAACGCTGGGTTGGAAATTTACTCAATGTGTATTTGAACGACAATCATTGGAAACTTAACAAATTTTATTTTATTGTAGTATTTCTTATAATTTCAAGAATATTTATATTCATTCGAAAAATATTCACGGGATATGTTTGGAATTTTAAAACTCATTGAATAAGCTATTTATAAATAGCATTGTCTTGTTTGCGCTCCCCTGAAGATGAGGTGAAAGTCTTGAAACCGGTATGGTTATATCGTAACAAAAAAGTGGAATAAACAGGGTTTGATAAAAATAAATTACAATAAATATCATTATATACCGTAATATAATAATGATTTAATATTATACATTTCCTTGAAATCGTTCATATTGAAAAAAACTATTTTTATTTACATAAATATGTTCAAACTTGACTAACATATTATACATTTGTAGTTTAGAAACCATTTAAACGTTTATATCTAAAACATAGATTTTATGACCTCCATGGACTAGTTGGCCAGACGTTTGTCTCCCAATCTGAAGGTTACGGGATCGATTCCCGTTGGAACCCAGTTTTTTTTTAAAATAATCCAGTCTGGTTTTCACTTAAGGCCTCTTTAACACCTTTCTTGTCGGTTGGAAGATATTGTAACATGGAAATATGCCCATCAAGTTGTAGATTTTCTGTTACAATAGATTTTCTGATTTGTCTGAAATATTAAATAAACCTTCGGGAATCCTGTATGTTACATGGGCATTTTATTGTTAAATTTAGTCTTAAAAAATTGTTACACCCATGTCCATACTATGTGAAATGATGTGTTCTTCATTATCTCAGAATACATTAAATGATGCTTGGGTCATTTGTGTATTTTAATATTCATTTACAATCCAACTAGTAATACTCAAATTTTATAAGTTTAAACAAAAATTTGATTTTCGTTATGGCAATTATACTCATAATTTTAAAATAATAATTTGAAAATAATTCTAATAATTATAAAAAAAATACAAATGATTATTCTTTTGTTAATTTATTAAATTATCAAAAAGACGAAAACAGTCATAGAAATTTTTGATTATTTATAACGAGTAACATTATCAAATTACTATGCGTATCCAGAAAGTAAGTGTACTGAGGCTCTCACGACCGGATGGATTTTATTTTCGACATGTTGGCTACACTTCCGTGTAGCCTGACCCTTCCCCTCCGCAACGAGACCGGTTCGAGGTCAGTACGTTGAGAAGTGTCGACGCGACAACACGTTTCGTGAAAAATGTCAATCCAATCTCCCGCCAAGTGCGAAATACGCGGCGTCATCCGTTATCTCGTTTGGAAGGGAAAACCTCCGGTTGAGGTTTATAATGAGGTGAAAACTGCATATGGTGATAAAGCTATGAATCGTACGAGTGTGTACAACTGGTGTCGTGAGTTTAAAACCGGTCACGTCACACCTCTTCACCCTCCGCCTAAAAGTTCAAAACCACAATTTCAGCCAAGAAAATCATGGCATCCGTGTTTTGGGACTGTCAAGGCATAATTTTAATTGAATATATGCCTCAAGGGGAGACCATCAACTCTGCAAGATACTGTGAGACCCTAAAAAAATTGCGGAGGGTGATTCAGAACAAGAGGAGAGGCATGCTGACAAAGGGAGTCTGCCTGCTGCACGATAATGCCAGACCACACACAGCCAACGCCACGAAGGAACTGCTCGCCTCGTTTAAATGGGATGTCCTGAACCATCCCGCGCATTCCCCTGACCTAGCACCTTCAGATTACTATCTCTTTACCTCCCTGAAGCTGCACATGGGTGGACAAAGGTTTTCAACCGACGAGGAGGTAAAGGAGGAGGTGGAGAAGTGGACGGAGGGGTTGGCGGGAAACTACTTCGAGGAAGGCATCAAAAAGTTGATACCCCGCTTCACCACCTGCATTGAGAGGAATGGCGACTATGTCGAAAAATAGCTTACATATGTACTACGGTAACCACGTAATTTTTTTGTTTAAATAAAAAAAATTGTAACCTACAAAAATTCAGTACACTTACTTTCTGGATATGCCTCGTATATAAAAAATGTTGTTAAAAATGTGTCACTTTTATTTATTATAATATATCGAAAACAATTTTTTTCTGCACCAATATTTTTTTAGTTCTTTAAAATTGACCTCTTCATTTGGCTCAATATTTATTTATCTATCAATACTTACAATGAATTCTGTGAATGTTTTTATTGTATTATAAAAACCTAATTAAATGTCCTACTTGTCCGATCTTCTTCTTAGTTTGTCTTTTTAAGGAGTAAGTTGGCCTTCAGTTGGACTGGGGCTCTAAGTATTCGTTCATACTTTGATGAATAAATACATTAATAATGATTTTCCGCATTTTAAATGGAAAACAGTTACATAGATATCAGAATTCTAAATAAAGTATAACCCACTTTTTTATTAAGATAGAAAAAGAGAATACCATAAAAATAGTATCTTAATTAAAAGCTTAAACAAAATAACACATTCTTGAACGATGCACGTAAAATAACAGTAATAAATTACAAATGTCTAATTAGCAGGGTTTCTAGTTAACACCTTTGAATCTTATGTTAGATTAAGAGGAAATTAATAATTTTCTTCGCCACATCGGATATATTCTGCATCTTAGCCAATCAACTGTTATATTGCTTTATTCTGCATGTTAGCCGATCGGCTACTATATTCAACTTGTAAGTCGATTCCCAGTTAATTATAAGATATCCTGGTTAAACTGAAGAACTTGTATTTGAAATTGGATGATTATCTCTCAATAAGAAGAGGACATTTTATACCTACACGTAAGGTTTTTTAGTTAGTTTAACTACAAAGTTCTAAGTTTTTTTTCATTGTCTTTTTAGAAAAAAAGCTATTTGGGCTACTTTTGATAGATGATAGCTGGTTTTTATTAAAATAAAATCTAACTAGATAAAACACCTGTTCACAAAATATCCATAGTGTACTAGAGTTTATAACGAATGAGATGTGTTAAAATCTTAAAATTGTTAAATTCAATTTCGTAACGACTTTATAACTAAACAATAATAAATTCTATTTATTCTGCAAATTATGAACAATTTATAAATGAAATATACTATGTAATTTGTTTTATCAAACACCGTTTATTCTACTTTTTGTAACGGTATAACTCTATCGGTTTCAATCAAGGCTTTCACCTCATTTTCAGAGGAGCACAAAGAAGACTGAATTCTGTTCGAACTGGTACTGATATACCATACACGGTTTTAACGGCTGGGGACAGAGGGTTGAGAGAGGCATGGGACGATGTCGGCCAGCAGTGGAGAGATTTTTGGGATATATGTGTTTACCAGATGTTCCCTCAGCCCTCAGTCCCCAACCCAAATGTCCACAACCGTTAAAAGCGTGTATATCGGTACCAGTTCGAACAGAATTCAGTCTTGTTTGTGCTCCCCTAAAGATGAGGTGAAAGCCTTGAAACCAGTAGGGTTATACCGTTACAAAAAGTGGAATAAACAGTGTTTGATAAAACAAATTACAATGTCTTTAAATCTCCACAACGTTAATGCCTAAACTATAAACAATATATGAGATATACTTTATTGATTTTATCATACAAAATATGATTAAGTTCTTCAAGGAAATATCAGCATGTTAAAATGAATATTAGCATGTCAAAATGAATTTGTTTACTTGGGCAGCAGAGTATTCCAAGATGGCCGATCAAAGGCAGAAATAATATGTAGGGTCCAACAGGCAAGAGTTGCTTTCAACAAAAAATCCAAGATATTTGAATCTCCTAAGATTGATATCAATGTTAGGAAGAATTTAGTGAAAACTCTTGTCTGGAGTGTGCTGCTGTATGGCTGCTAAACGTAGACCATCAGCCAGAGCGAGTCCGGGCCTTTGGCTGCCTTTGAGATGTAGTGCTACAGGCGTATGACCGGGGTCCATTGGTCAGATCACATCCGAAACGACGAGGTATTGAGCAGGGCTGGATAAACAAGGCAACTCCTAAATAGAGTTGCCCAATAACGATCAAGTTGGATAGGCCATAACATCAAGCACCCAGGCCTGCTCCTTACCATTGTTGAGAGAATGATTGAGGGCAATAACCATAGAGGCCGCCCAAGATATAGCTATATGGACCAGGTGATCCGGGATGTGCGCTGTGGCAGCTACCAGGAGATGAAGAGATTGGCGGATGACAGAGATGCGTGGAGGGGTCGAGTGCTTGGTGCAGACCAATCCTAGGATTGTAACCCAGAAACAAAAAAAAAAAGAAATCTGAATAATTTGAAAATAAATGTTTTACACAGAAGCTAGTTTAACGGTTCAGTCATAAATAAGTAGCAGCATAACTCGAATAGAAACACAAAACATACGAAGAGTTGATTTGAATACGAGGAAGTAAGTCATTTAAACCTTTATGTCTGCATTCTCTGAACCAAGAACTGTTGAGTGACTGTTGGTTCTAATCGTTTCTTCGATTCGATATGCATATGTTTATGACCATTTTGTTCTCTGTTATGAAGAAAGCTCCAAGCAGAGATGTTTCCTTTAATGGTGTCATATTTTATCAATTTAAGCAAGTACATACTCCTGAAAGGTGAGTGTTTGTATACCCTATGTAAGCAAAAGTAGTAAGAAATATTGCTATATTACTTAAGCACTTAGCTTAGTTACTCCATACTGTTCTGGCCGAGAGATATTGCTTTTAGATTAAGGGGATATTATTACACGTGTTATCGGGTTGATTTTTACGATGACTTTTATCACTTCTGTCCATTTTATGTGTTGTGATATAAATTTTGTAATATACAGTCGTAAAATGTGTACGGTCGTCACACCAGGAAAGGCTTATCGCTATCTTTCAAAAAATATTTCAATCAAACAAGCTGTGTAAGCAGTTTTCTATATCATAGTTGAGAGTATATAATTGTTTAATTAATGTTTAAGATATTTATCGAAATTTTTATTTCAAAATATTTTTCTTAGTAAAATACTTTATAAAAAATTGTGTTATCATAATTAACATACAATTGGAGCCGATACTTTAAAATGTAATTATATTACTTAAGCCGGTATCTATAAATATAATAGGCTTAAGCTTTCCCTTTTTGAAACTATATAATAGTTAATTACTTTATAATTACACTAAATACAGTCGGATTTGATTAAGTTATATATCAACAAATATTCAAGTAAAGCTTAATTTAAACCATTATTGTTGACACCCCCTCCTATTGTATTTAAGGATCCTTCGGGGATATTTGTATCTGGAGAAAAAATCTCTCTCCAGGTATCCTATCAGATTGTAAGCATGACTTGATAATATCCTTAGTGAGATACAGACAAAAGCCTAGTTTACTGGGGACACGACAAATGAAAGGCAACAAACGTAGATCCATTAAAATTGTGTGTCCACATTAAATTACCTGTTGTTTTTTTCGCAAATTGTGTATATTTATTGTCATGTGTAAATAAAATAATATAGCATACGCTACTCTCCATCTCGTAAAGAGATACGTTACGACCAATATGAATAATTTCCCTTCTTTGATTCGTAGGTAGGGTTCCAGAATGTCTAAGGATATTATGTTTATATGATAGTTTGGTGTGGCAGCCTATTTGGGGCCAATGGTAGTTTTGGATACTAGCCATTAAGGTTTTCGCTATACCAGGGTGTCCGACGTTCTCATCGGAGTGGTAGTAATTAAGAATTATTGACACTATGACGCTAGGAACCATCAGATGAGTAGGTTTTCCCTCATCTTATTTCAAGAGCACTGCTTATTTGGCTTCGTAAGCGTTGTGAAATCGTTGGTCTCGCATATAGGTGAGTATCTGCCTTCTACTATCCTTCGGGATGGTGATTCTCATCATGATGGGTGACTGGTAGTCTAAACGAGTATTTTTTTGCTTATTATGAGATGCCTTAGATTTTTTTGGGACTTTGATAATAAATATAAAATTTCTTGAAAAATAAAACGGAATTATCAATCATTCCTTAATTGAAAGTTATTTTACCTCAGATATCGAAAAAACTTACAAAATTAGTTGTACACAGTAATTAATGGCAAATTCTTCCAATCCCTTTTTTTGTGAAATCCACTCTTGGCCGAATATAAATATTAATACATATTGTTATTTTTGTTGAAGAATTTTTACAACCTGTAAAAAATAAAAATGACTCCAATCTTAACAAGTTGTCGGCAAACGGGCCCCCACTGTCCGGATGATTTACATGTTTTTGTGATTTTATAGCTTTAAATCCTACCGCTGTGTGAAACCAAATGGACCATCACACTTGCATCATCTCAACTCGCCTCTGAGGTCACTTGAACCTTAAAGCAGAGCGAGGAATTCGGGGTCAATGGTAAAATGGAACAAACTTTTGCACAAAAAATAATTCGGTTATACATTCGTACCAAATTATTCATATTTTTTTTTCTAAAAGGTATTATGAAATCATTTTCATCATTTTGTGAAATAAAAGAATTTTGTAAATTCTGTTTATTCAAAAAAAGTTTTGAATCTTTCAATTATTTAAACATCACGGCCATATGTATTGATGATTCAAGTTAAATATGATTTTGAGAATTGAAATCTCCTGATTCATAAAAATGTATTATTCTGTTTATTATTTAGGTATGATTAACAACGGCCTCAGTAGCCTGGTCTTCCTTTTTTCCTAGTAGCCTGGTCTTCAAATGATTATTTTGTGCACATGGTTAAACACAGTACATCGGCCAGGCTCATAACTATATAGCATTTTTTTCCAACCAACGAATAAATAATTCAGACATGTAGTCGTGAGACAGTATTGTTTGAGGCCCCAGTTAATGAACTTTCAGACTAACCACTAGAGTACGCAAGTAACTCATAATTCGCCATCGCAAGTGTTGAAATACTACCGTACGTGAAAATATAACATTCGCACACATCTTGCGCCTCTAAGAATTGTTACTAGACTAGTACACTTCTTTGGATGCCACCAGGAATTATACCCGAAACGTCCGGGTGGAAGACCAGCGTCTTACCAACTAGACTATGGACTTAGTAAATTTCACCAAGTCATCTTTAAATCTAAATAATAATACAACGTCAAACTTACATAAATTTGTGCTAATATAATAATAATAATATTTAAATTTAACGGTATTATTAGCTAAAATATATCTAGCGCCACCTTTTTGCATCTTCAAGTTTAAATTCGTATATAATTAATAAATTGAATGGTTTAAATTAATTATTAATGCATCGTTTGTAAAGATGGCATCCGGTTTTTGTGATTTTAATAATATAAAACTAGCCCCGGGCATCATTCATACAAATTTTATTTGTTTTGGCGACATTATTGTAATAAAAATGCTATATAAGTCAGTGTTAACATTGCTGAAATATTTTCGAAAAATTTATTCCTAATTCATTTACATTTTTAACTTGTTAATTAATTCTAAAAGTTTGGCCTTAAGATTATGTTGATGAATATATTAAATCCATATATACATACTATATAACACCTTTGTCTATAGTTAGAGATCTTTATTAAAAAAATCATACAAAAATCTATTATAATTAATATAAATATGAATGACTAAAAGTTTAAATTTTTCCGTAATGTTTAGTGTGAGATACTCCCTTTTTGAGAAAATGTCTAAAGGTTTAAATTAAGATGTAATCATTTTGTGAATGACATTTTTAATCTTATCAAAAATCTATTAACATTTGAGTTAATTTTAAAATGTATAGTCCTTTTATGAGTTCCAAGGTTTGGCATTATTATGTTATGTTCTTTTTGTTAAATAACTTTGAAGTGTAATTTATGTTATAATATGCAAATGGAAAATTTCACTGCTTATGCTGTTATAACGTTATAACTTGACATCGTTTAGTACCTTAGATGGTCAAGTATTATTGTTTTGGTTAGTTTAGGATAGCTTTTTTTATTTGACATTTATAGGTCATAAAATGAAAGTAACTACTACAAATTAATGTGTTTGCAAGATATAAGATTATTTTCAAATTCTTTCACGGGTTAAGTATTTACACTTCCTTTGACTTGCTGATTGGTTGCATGAAATTGTTTCATAAAAATAAATAGTTTACATTTATAATATATACGTGTATTTATATCATGAACTTCCAATTACATTTACAGTTTTATCTAGATGATGTAGTTACCTACAAAAATCCACGAAGTCTTAGTGATTAGGTATTAATGTGAACTTAAAGCAGATGTATAATGTGAAAATAAAACGAGCACTCCGATATGGTTTGGGCATGTGGAAGAAATTAATGAATATACTTATTAAACAAATATACAGTGAAAATGTGAGTGGAAAGGGTGGGGTAGAAGAAATCCAAGAAAAGTATGGCAAGTGAATGATGTTTTGGAAAAAAAAGTACAATGCCAGAGCATTTGTTAGGGTTGTAAGAAAATGTCTATGGATTTTGAAGAAGGGAAAGATACGTGGCGTGATAGAAAAGTCTGGCGCTCTCTTCTCTCTGTCTGTACCGGTATGGAGACGGCGTGATGGTATGTTTTTTTTAAATAGGCAATCCACCCAAACTAGGATGATTTGTGCCACCAAATTAAATAAATTATGAATATATGTTGTATGAGTCAATATAATAAAAACAATTTAAAAATATTATAATTCTAGATAATTCCAAGTTTCTACAGATTAAACTTCAAAAATTTAACGATCCATCTACAAATAGAAAAGTTCCTCGAAGGAAGAAGAAACGCAACTTTCATTGGACGCGGCAAAGATATGGTTTTTAGTAAATCAAATCTACCTCGCAAAGGAAAACTGAAAAATATGTATGCACAAAGTAACAGATGTGATGGTATGTATGTATGCATAAAGTAACATATGTTATGGTGTATGTATGTATGCACAAAGTAACATATGTGATGGTATGTATGTATGTATTCACAAAGTAACAGATGTGATGGTATGTATGTGTGCACAAAGTAACAGATTTGATGGTATGTATGTATGCACAAACTAACAGATGTGATGGTATGTATGTATGCACAAAGTAACAGATGTGATGGTATGTATGTATGCACAAAGTAACATATAAAATGCACACAAAAACGATTGGTTTTATCACTGCACTTTGTTACTTAATATCATATTCATTACGTGATCCTTTATTATACTCAAAATAGATTATGATGGAAGAATGCTGTTCTTCGGTACCGTATTAAACTAATATATGTAAGTATGGAGGCAACAATAAGCATTATCCACTAAAAATTATCTTTCTCTCTACCATAGAATTAGCTGAAATTTGTATTCACATCGATAGCTGGGATCGCCGGACATGCCCGTCCACCCTGGGGCTAAGAGCTGATTCGAGAGACTTGCCTTGAAACGTGTGTGAGGAAGGAGTAGGCAACTCAACAGCCACGCTGACTAACGTCAGAACAACGCCTGGTTATTATACTGACTTGTTGTGGTAGGCCGAAACGTTCACAGAGAAAAATTATTAAGTAGAACTTTTAAATCTAAGGTATTGGGATTCGTTTTTAAATTAAGAATTTTGTATAGAAAAGCTCATTAGGTTTGTATATTTATATTTTAGTCATACTAAGATTAAAAATATTAAAGAAATTAAGCTTTTTTTACTGTAAAATCAATAAATTACATTTTAACGGGTCATTACGAAATCAAATTGAATTAAGATAAAGATTTTTTTTTATTTACAAAGAACTATTATTTTGAACTACGATTAAACAAATCTTGTAATATTTTATACTGTAATTAAATAATCATATATTTTTGTAATTAATTCAGCATTTGTTTATTCATTTTAACACTTCATTGTAAAACAATTTGTTGCCAGACGGCAATATTTTCCAACCAACCAGACAATAGTAAATAAAGAAGATAGTTGCATGGGTACAAACATTATTTGAATCATTACTTATTTGTACAAAATTCATGGCTAATATACACCATTAAAATAAATAATATTTCATCAATCGAAGAAAAAAGGGAGAGGTTGTGGAAAGAAAAGGAAAATTGGATATAAAATACGCTTCGTTCTTCGGTAGAAATATTTTATGTATTGCAGGACCTATTACTTCATTGCACTATTATTTGTATACAGTACACTATTATCGTACACAGTACAACTTGACGAGTTTATCGCCATGTGACAATCTCTTCCAGCCAACCAGAAACACAACCAGAATTCTAAAGGTCAAGAACCAGACAAGAACCCTTTTTAAAATGAATTGTTTATAAAAAATTGTATGTATCACTGCATCAAAATAATTTATCATTGAAATCTTTAACCGATTTTTTTAAATAATTTATTCGGTTCTTAATAAAAACTTTTTATAATATTTTTTCCTCTCTTATAAAATGTGTGTCTTAAACAAATTTCTCAATATACACAAGTAACCTTCTTTCTCAATCTGTGATATTACAAAAAAAATATAAATAAAAACAATGAATACTTTTCCACCGAATTTTTCTAAGCGTTAAAATGAATGAATGGAAACTAGATTTACACTATTCGTTGGAACATTATGACAGGTTCTTGATACAAGACATATTGCTACATGAAAAAATTAACAACCTTACTTTTGATGTAGATTTTGAGATAAAGAATCTTTTAATACGTCCCGAGATGTAATTTAAAATAAAAGGAAGTGAGAAGAAAAAAAAAGCTAATAAAAAATATCGCACGTGTAGGCTGTAATTGACATTGATAAACTTTATCGGAGTCAAAACAAGGTGCAAATTATATGTATAAAAAAATGACACATATGGTTGCGTACCTGATAATTAAGAAAGTGGAGCATTGATATTCGGATGATATGGATTTAGACAGATTAACAGTCAGTATTTACAGAGCAAATATGAAAAGAGAAAGGGGAGACAGATTGATATGAGAATGTAGGCCACCCGACTAAGTCATCTGTTGGATGTTGATCTTCATAGATGTTGCTGATACTCATTGACAATACTATTTATGCAGAATGTAATAAAAACTTCTTGAAAATGACTGCAAACGTTCGAATGATTTGACATTTAAAATTTTAATATTATGTATTACTAAGATTACTCATTAAAATTAAATACAACATGATATTTACAGGTTCAGAAGTTATGAACTGTACATTTAGCTATATTTAATAAATGCAACATAGTATTAATAAACCTCAAATGCACATTTTTATATCTATTTTTTATTGTCTCGTAAATATAAACGCCTGAAAAAAAAACGGTATTATAGAAATCATGTCAACATATTTTTTAGATTTTTTTTTAGATTACAGGTACATTTATACAAACATACCATCACACCATTTACCTGTCGAGGTAGACAGAGATGATAGAGCGCCAGGCTTTCTTATCTCGACACACATCCTTTATCTCTTCTACAACTTCTCATACTACTATGATTTCTCTGACTACATTTATATAAAATATCTTTTGAAATGTTAATAATATCACATTGATTTATCTACAAATAATTATCTTTGTTACGGATTTTTTAAGTTTTTATATCCATACTAGATTTAAAAAGTATTGAGCGTTTTTAATATTTCAACTAGCGTCAACTGTGAATATAATAAGAGTATTTAAAATTTTCAGTATTTTTTTTCAGAGCTTTCTGTCATCTTATCTGAGACTAGTTAATTATTCGTTTAATTTATTGCAAGTAGAAACTTAGTATTGGAAGTACAGATATTCGTAAGTTTGTTTCGTTCTCATTGGATTTCAAAGATATGACTTTCTGAATCAAGCTTCTATGAGCACTAAAAGGTCATCCTTTTAATATTTACAGAGTACATTTACCGTACCTTGGTAATTAAAACAAAATGCAAATTGTTCAAAGTGAGCATTATGCTGGTGACTCTTGACAAATGAGCAGAATGTTTTACAAAGAAAAGCATTGAAAGCAGATGCATTCATATAACTCGCCTGATATTGAGAGTACGCTGGAATTATTTGACAGAAGCAAACATATAACGATAATTTATGATACATTTTGAGATAAAAAAATTATATCTTCCTTTTTATAATTTCAAAGAATGAAATTATAAAAAATACACTTAAATATATTGTATGTGGAGAAGTTAACTGAAAACGAAACATAAACAAGTATTTTACCAAATGATTATTCAATTTGCTTTTTTACTATAGATGACAATCTCCGTGGCTTTGTTGGTAAGACTTAAAAAAAGTTCGCAGTCTGGTTATAATATTCACAAGTGTTAAACGTATTCTGGCATTGTTACCTCTTCACGTGCAGGGCAGTACTGCCAGTATCTATGGTGACGAAAAGTTAGTTTGGTGCCTACTCAAGTGCTACTAAACCCGAAAGCTCGACTATTGAAGCCGAAGACAATGTTGTCTCTAGGGCAATAACTTCAATATATTTTTAATCTTCAATTCATCAAAAAATAAATCATAATTGAAAATTATACTACCTGCTATTTTTTTAATTCACTCATGAAATAACATAATTTAAAAAAAATGTGGACGTATTTCATTTAAAGAATCGATTTTAATGCCCTTGACTTCTTTGATTGGTCTGAATCGATCCAATAGGGCGGGGTATTATGATAGGGGTTGGCTTTTGCCGTTTTTGGTCCTGTGGCGTGGAACGGTCTGCCTCTCTAAATCTTAAATATATGACTGGCGTGTATCTTTAAGGTGCATTTTCAAAACAACCTTTTTGAGAGATCTTATGAAAATATATGATTGTATATGAATACTACACACATATACACCTAAAATCGAATGTGTTACTATCACACATTGGAAGATCAACAAAGGTTTATTTGTAGTTCGTCTTCCCTTGGTAAGTTTCTGCGGTTTTCTTACCAAATAAGTTTTTCTAAACATACGCAAATGCGGGGAAGTATCTAATTTAATGACTGCAGGAGCCGCCACCTTACTATTTTTAAACTGAACATACTTTTCGTGATATTTGAAATTTTTCAATAATAGTGGTTTTGAATCCCGAGTAATTACGCTCTTGGGGAGAACCTGCTATCTAAACGACCTTTTATATAGTGCACTTTGATTATTATTATTTTTTTATTTCACCTGGCGAGTTTATTGCCATGTGGCAATCTCTTCATACCAACCATTATTATTAGTATAGAAATTAGTTCACGCTTTCTTCAATATATCCTTCCGTTGAAAATTTTCTCGATAATCTTTAAATATTTCTAAATTGAATGAAATAAGGGCAATATATTTTAAAATGCCATCATATTATTTCCCTTACTGAGTAGGAAAAGCATTATGTTATTTCCCTTACTGAGTAGCAAATGCATTATGTTATTTACCTTACTGAGTAGCAAATGCATTATGTTATTTCCCTTACTGAGTTGCAAATGCATTACGGTAAATTAATCCTTCTGATATTTTACCAAATGACCAATAACCGAAGTTAGACTGTATATTTTATGCATAAAAGGAATTCTGTTGGTATGCCCTCACTATTCTCGACAATTTCACATCGGAGTTCATAAAAGAAGCACTACTTTTGACTCTAGCATGAGTAGCCGTTTTGTACTGACGCAGTTTGTCCAGAAAAGGAGCTGGAGCGCCCGAGACCCGGGGCGCTCACGCTGCGCTCTCCGCTGCCTGCCGCACGATCGCTTTTAATTGCGGGGGGCGCAGCGCCCGCAGCACCGGTGCCCCCCGCACCCACTCTGCCGCCACTGCACCCGCCACGGACCGGCACCGCCGCCACTGCCCCCACGTTCCGCGCTCTCTTCACCGCCACTGCGCCCCCGTGACGCGCGGGAATCTGCGTGGATATATAATTTACTTGGACATTAGGGCTGCCAACTGACTAAATCGTGATATCATGAGATTTTTGACTGTCAATTTTATATCGGTGTTATATATGCAAAAAATATCCAACCATAAAAAATCTATTTTATAGTCTTGAACATGTTGAATAATATATGTTAAGAGTGCTTACAAAAATATATTTGAATTTCAACGAAGTAAAAACTGCGCGAGAATGTAAAGATTAAGATGTAATTTTTAAGTATATAATCATGTCGCAAAAATCCTACCATAATTCTGATGATGCTTGAAAAGTAAAATCAGTTAATTGTAAAAGAAAAACAGTGAAATAGAATTGAAATTTGGAAAAAAAAACAGTTGGTCACGACTTAAAGCTTCATGAACTGTGAATAGAGCAACGTATTTGTCTTCAATATGTATTCTTATTTTCTATTCAGTCATTCGTATGGCGCCTCACAACATATCAAAATTGGAGTTAAGGACATATTGAAGAGTGTGGCCGGCAGACAATATTATCGTTGGCTCGATTATCAATCCTACGGGTACTACAGTACTACGTACAGTACTACTAGTACTACGGGTATGGCAGTACTACCTCTTGATTAAGCAAGTAACTAACAGTTCGTCAACAAGTAACTAACATTGTGCGTGTTGGATATACTACCACACGTGGAGGGACAATAACTATCACACACGTCAAGAGCCTGCGAGATTTGTTACTAGATTTATTTTTAAACCAGACTGAGATATACATACCATCACGCTTTCGGGGAAGGCAGATGGAATATACCGCTTAACTTTCCTATTTCAATCACATTCTTAGCCTCTCCACATTCATACACCTTCTAAAACTACTCATACAATTCCTTTGATTTTCTACATTTCCTTCTTTCAAAATATCGTTTATTTGATCCAATTATACTTTCCTTATTCTTCCTCGTAATCACCTACCACTCACATTTATACCAGATTGAGACCCTTTCCTTATTCATTTGTTAGGTATAGTCAGAAATCGAATCCGAAAACCCTGAGTGAAAGACAAGTGTCAACTAGGTCACGGTGGTCGCCCATGTTTTATTTACATTTGTATAATATATAAACGTTTTCTAAATATTTTTTAAGATTCCGTTAGAATTGTCAGCCCTACCCACCACTAAGTAACAAATATTTATAGTTTACATCCACTAATATTATAATACACGTCCAGACGGAAACTGGACATTATATTAAACTGCACGCGCGAAACATTTACAATTCCTGGACTTGTACCTCGCGTATTCATTAATCTAGGATTGTTATGATGGTAATAAAATAATCAATTGTTGTAATTGGCTCCCTCTTATTCAGGTGACTATCATTTAATTGTTATAAACGAGGAACCTTCTTCTTCGATCGTTTCGATTTGATTCTCAATGATACTCAAAATGACCTAGTCTAGTTACAGATTTCATCTGGTAACAATACTCGCACACACTATACGTATGCGACTATTACTACATATTTTCATGCAATGCTTTTACACCTACATACAATTTGTAACTGCAAGTTACGTGCATACTTCAGTGGCTCTAAACACGAAGTCTTTATTAATTGGGTCAAGGAAACGTTGTCCTCCAATCCCGCTCTTTTATATCACCAATTCAAATAAGTTAAATAGTGCCCCACAATTTTTTTATAAGATCTATGGACCTGATATTATTAGTTTTTAAATATTTACGTATAAACTTAAATCAATCGATTAAGCATGTACGATGCTAAGGGGGAAGGTCTGATGTCATAAGGGTAGATCATTGGAATCGTATGGGGTTGATATATGCATCCACCAATTGATTTACGCTCAACAGATTGGTACAGAGAGTGATTGATGTAAAGATCAATTGGTTCAGTATTAGAAAAATCGAAATCGGCAAATAATGATATGTTAAAAGTACGGGATATAATAAATCATATGAAGTAGGAATGTTATTTCATTATTTTGATTAATTGGTCAATAATTATAGATTTTTCTCCTTCCCTGTTACCATATGAAAATACCTTGCTGATAATTATGACTATCCATGGACCTTGCTTATTTACTTATTCAAATTTACACAAAAATCTTTTGTTAAAGTGTTGATCAACTAACTTCTTAGAAGTCTTTATGCCATCAATATTTGCTATATTGTAAAACTGTTCCAATTTTTTTTAATAATGATTTCAATACCCATCCAATTATGTATCATTTTTCTTTCTCCCCATATGTTGTTCTTTGAGTAAATGTTTTAAGCACCTGAAAGTTGGACATGAAATAAAGTGAAAAATTGGACATGAAATAAAGTGAAAAATTGTTCGCAGTAAGTCGTTCGCAGTAAGAGTACCGCTTAGTCGAGTAGTATTATTACCAGACGAATCTTTTTACCTGATTGAGACCACTTTTTACTTTTTTGTATATTGGGAACCGAAATCCATGGATGAATAAAACAGTGACTTTATCAACTAAGCCACGAAGATCGTCACGATACGACAGAGCACGATACATATATAAGCGTAAAGAAAGATATTAGAATATTAACATTAAGTGATATAGACTTTTTTCCTTAATTTTTTTATTTCTTAAATGTTTTTCGCACAAAAACCGAAAAGGCATAGTTAGTATAATTATAAAAACACAATACTTCTTTGTTCAATATAAACGATAAATATATTTATTTAACGCATTGTGTCTGCCTTAACGGTATTAGTATAAAAAAGGCTAAATTACTTGTCTTTAACGGGTTTATCACGTTTACAAGATTTCGTAAATATATTATATTACATTCAAAGTGTAAGTAAATTATAATGAACACTGAATCATAATGAGCAGGTAATGGCTATCTATATCGCGGGTAAATTCCCATTGTAGATATTATTTACATATTATAGCGCGAATTTCTTATAAACACCTTAATTCACTAAACACTGTAATAATCTAAGATATTAACAACTATGTTAAAACGGTATATTGACACAATATTACATATCAAAATGTCAAACCGATTTCTGTTGAGTGCTTTGCAAACAGCAAATAGATTTTGGATGCTGATAAAGATTGACTTTATTTAATTCTAAATGTTCATTACTAACGAATATATATTTGAGAAGACTTAAATAGAAAAAAAATACTAATAGATCATAATATTTTTTTAGCATTTCGGGTTCATCGTTCATATTATATTTTTTTATATCTTCTTGTACTGTCACGTCATCAGGCTCTGGAACCAAATACCATAAGTCACGTATTCTCTTTGGCTTCTTTCAGAAAGTAATTTGAAACAAACAGTAACGCACCGTGTTTTTCGTGATATTTGTTGACATTTATTTTTTTATGTATTGGTATTTTATAAACTAAAATATATCATATTTACCCTAAACCTAAAACATGATTTATTTTTTGTAAACATTGTCTGTGTTTTAGTAGATATTGTCAGGCTATGCTTTGTAAAATAAAAGTGACATTCATGAATAAATAAGGATAGTTACAATAAACCAAAAAGACATATGTTTTCAAATATATTTATACAAATTATGAGTTCTCATATGTTATGAACCAGAAAAACAACAAATTTATTTAATATGTTGTTTATAGTTAAGGCATTAACGTTGTGGAGGCTTAAAGACATTGTAATTTATTTTTATCAAACACTGTTTATTCCCCTTTTTTGTGATGGTATAGCCCTACCGGTTTCAAGGCTTTCACCTCATCTTCAGGGGAGCACAAACAAGACTAAATGCTGTTTGAACTGGTACCGATATACATGCTTCAACGGCCTGGGGGCTGAGGGGTGAGGGAGCCATGGGACAATTTCCTTCACCCCTCAACCCCCAACCGTTGAAACGTGTATATCGGTACCAGTTCGAACAGCATTTAGTCTTGTTTGTGCTCCCCTGAAGATGAGGTGAAAGCCTTGAAACCGGTAGGGCTATACCGTCACAAAAAAGTGAAATAAACAGTGTTTGATAAAAATAAATTACAAAATTTATTAAATGTATTATACATAATGTTAAAAATAAACAAATTAAAAAAAAACGCGTTTTTGACTTTACACAAAAAAGGAATAAAACCTTTTATTTCATATTTTGAAAGAGTTTTGTGTATCATTTTCATCACCTTTAAATAATCATTGGCAATAATTCATATTTTTGGGTTGCTGGGTATCCATTCAAAACTTTCTTTAAAATGACAAGTATTTCATTCAAAACTTCCATTAAAATGACAAGTATTTAAAAACTTCCATCAAAATGAAAAGCATGACAAATAAATGCGATTATTATCTAACATACACATCGACATTTAAAGTAAGTTCTAAATCTATTAGGAATATTTAAATTGAGTAAATATCAACAATATTATAGCTTTAAGATCCAATTTGACTTATTTTTTTTAAATTTTATTGATTAAAAAAAGGACATATAAAAAATATTATTTACTTATTAGAAAGAAACGCATTTATCGCATCTAAAAAACTAAATTTAAAAAATGTTTTTGATGATAGTATATTTTATAAGAACAATGGTACGTTTTCAGAATTACGTGAAACTATACGCTCTTTTATGTATTTTCCTCAATATGCACCCAAAGACGTAAAGACATTTAAATTAGCATATTTAATGTAGTCAACGCGGAAATAACTTATTTCTACATAGAAAATCAGATGTACCCACATTTATTAAGTATTCGTTATTTTATATCATAAACACTGATTATAAAATGCTGTTAATTAAGATTATATGACGAGTAATTCATGTAATATTTACATTCCTTGTTGGGAATCTTTTCAGGAACGCCCATGGATGTCTTTATTAACAGATTAGTAAAGGCTGCGTGGAGAGCTTGCTCATTCATCAACGAAATTTTAATTAGAACGAACTTAACTAACAAGGCAAGAATTTACAATGAAAACATACAAATACATTAAAATATATACCGGATAGTCACAATTAACAATAATGGCCCGTTTAAAATTCTCACTGATTGTTAATATTTTACTCCTTATTTATAAGAATTCAAACAAAATACTTATTTTATAACAATTTAAATTCAAGTGAAATTGAACACTGTCGTAACACTTAGTTGAAATGGTGAAAAATAATAATAAATGCTAATAAAGGTGTTTAACAAGTAGAAACTCACCGTTTTTTTTTAAATATAACATATACATGTAGTTAAACAAATCCGACCCATAATTTAAATATTTGACTTTATCTATACAATTTTAATATAAAAAAGTATACTGATTCTTTCTTCCTAAAACTGTTCTCGTTTTATATAATTAGCTATACCGATGACTACTTTGATTGTAAAATAAAAAGGAACGTACAAGCATAAATACCATAAGTTCAAAACATTGATACAATACTGACTTCGTGTTTGCACAAAAACAATTTTTCAATATTTTTCTAAAATAATGACAATTGGTGGCATTATGGTGGATATATCCGAAAATAACGCTCAAGCTTGTCTCGTTCATTCAATAAAATTTTATCCATTATTACTCTATAATACTCCATATTTGTGAACAAACATGATCGAAAAAACGGAAAACATGCTTCTTCAAGTGTCAAAATTATACACATACACTAAACAAACTTGCTATTAAATAACAAAAAAACATGTTAGCTCGCCCAATGCGGGGGCGTACATTTTTTCGTTACACCATTCTTGCGCGGTCTTATTCAAACAGACTTAAAAATTATTTAGACAAGCGTTGCCTAGGGATTCTCTGATTAATGCTAGAACATAATGAGTTGGACCAAATTATTTATGTGGATGTCACTTTTATGGCTTTGACTTCCGGCTTTGTTATTCCAACTTATGCCATGCCGTTTTCTACAATTTTATGCTGATTATAAAATTCACTGAACATTATTATTCACTCTCATAGATATTTCGTTTTTTGTTGAATAACTCAGACGGAACATTATCCCAAAGAAACGTCACATGAAATCCGTAAAATAGGAAAGACGTTATCTGTTCATCTGATATGTTAATTTTGACAAATATTTACTTTTACTGCACTAAACTTAATATTTATTGTGGTTTTAATTAATTCGTAAGTATCTTCTCATTATATTCGGTGTTCTTTTTTTAATATTTACAAATTTAATTAGTTAATTTATTATGTGAAAAAATGCATGAAAGTTTTCTTGTAATCATTGTTAACAAATAGAGAGTAATTTTAGAAATAAATCACACTTTTAGATATATCAGGATTCGAAAAAAAGTAACATACTCGTATTTTAGATCGGCAAAAAAAATCATTTCGATCACATCAAATCAAAAATCGTTCCTGAACCACTTCATCAATAAAATAGAATATTACAGTGAATTTAAATATTTTTTCACAATAAAAGTCGTACGTTTTTTAAATCAAATATCCATTTAACAACGAAAGTTATTCTTAATTAGTAATGATGGGGAATGATAATAAATTTTGAGTAAATTTGTAATATATCTTGAGTAACTTGAAGTACTTTTATTTAAAAAAAATATAAAATCGAATAAGCATTAAATAATGAATAAATCACAGGCTGTTCTGAAAATGTTTCGTCATTTTCTGCCATATCATTTTTATAGATAAAATTTCGTAAATATTCGATTTATGTTTTTTAAGTATATGCTATTATGAAAAGAATAACACATTTAATACATGTATAAAAAAAATACATTATTACGTAAAACCACCCAACCCACATTTTACCTGCTGTGAGATTTTATTTTACAAGTACAGTACAAAACGATTCATAAGAAAATCAACAGTAAACCAATAATAAATATTCACCTCATCATTAAAAATACAAACAATCGGCGAAACAGAAAAACAAAAACGATGCAAATAAAATCAAATCAAGTCATGATGCATACATAATATGCGATATATTGGATGAAAAAGCTGGGAGATAAAATAGGAAAATATTGCATAAATATTTTTCTTTATACACAAATGTTTCCGAGATGTAGGAAATGATCTATTGATATAATTGAGGTATCGTCACGTCGTTTTGTATGGAACAAAAAAAAATAAGACGGAATTTAATCACGAAATACTCATTTAACTGGCTTGATATTGATATCCACATTTAACATAAAAGGCTTGATATCCACATTTAAAATAAATCTAATCAAATTGATGGTTTGATATCCACTGGCTTGATATTGATATCCACATTTAAAATAAATGGCTTGATATCCACATTTCAATGGATTGATATCCACATTTAACTGGCTTGATATCCACATTTAAACGGCTTGATATCCACATCCAACGGCTTAATATCCACATTTAAATGGCTTGATATCCACATTTAAATGGCTTGATATCCACATTTAAATGGCTTGATATCCACATTTAACTGGCTTGATTTAAATGGCTTGATATCCACATTTAACTGGCTTGATATTGATATCCACATTTAAAATAAATGGCTTGATATCCACATTTAAAATAAATCTAATCAAATTGATGGCTTGATATCCAATCAATTTGATGGCTTGATATCCACATTTAAAATAAATCGAATCAAATTGATGGCTTGATATCCACATTTAAAATAAATCTAATCAAATTGATGGCTTGATATCCAATCAATTTGATGGCTTGATATCCACATTTAAAATAAATCTAATAAAAAAAAGACGGAATTTAATCACGAAATACTCATTTAACTGGCTTGATATTTTTGCGCATACAGAATCTGGATGTATTTATTTGATATTTCAAATAAACAAAAAAAGTATGATATGGATAATTTTTGCATAAATCTGTCTAAATAGTAATCGGTTTCAAGGCACTTAACACAAAATCGTCTACGGTTCGCTTAAAAGATAAAAATCTACAATATAAAATAAAAGATCTTTTATCAACTAAAACACGTTTTCCATTTAGCCATACTCACGATGCTTATTTGAGGAATGAATCCATACAATGACACCTAAAAATTGAACGCATTGAAATTTGCTTCGGGTATACGGAACAATACTGAGGCGAATGTATTATATACAGTTTCTTCTATTCTGGCCTAAAGAATAATGCATGACTTTTGTAGACCGTAGAACATGAACGTTTTAAAGAAACTTAAGTATTTTTTTCAAGTCGAAGGTTTTAGTTTCCCACCATAATTCTTCTCCGATTGTTGTTTCATTCGACTATTGTGGTTTCAAGTAAAGAAAGAACACATTAACCAGGAACGGCTTTTACAACTTAATATTAACATTTTAAAATTAATAACATGTTTGTTTTTTTCTATCCTAGCTTATAAAATATTTCTAACGTTTGTATTTCTACAAAATTAAAAATATTTTATAAGCTAGGATAGATTTTTTTTTGTTGAACCTCTTTTTGAGTAATTTCATTGTGATTTAAATTGTGATTTTTTAATCATTCTTAATTACTTTTAATCATTTTTAATCAACTATTGGGATTTTTTAATAATTAATTCGTATGGTACCCTTTGATGTATCCTAATTGTTAATTCAGACATATTGAAGGGTTTGACTGAGAAACAATATTGTGTTTGAACCCATTAATTGAAGCCTTGGTTTTAGAGCACTAAAGTAGGCATGGATATTGTTGTTATTAATCTGAAATATCAGCAATATACTGCACGAGAAAAGGAACAAGGAACTGTTACCTAACAAACTCTTTTCCATACGGGGTAACTTTTTTATTTATTGTTTAGTATAATATAGTAATAGAGTTTTACAAAACGTCTCCTTTGGTTTTATTAAATTTGCACATATTTGTCAAAAGAGTAAATGTTATTTTATCCTCTCTGACAATGAATCCAGGATATTAACTAAACTTTCCCATGCCCAACATATAGCCGAGGGCAGCAGCAACGGCAGAGTGGAATGTCACATTGAGCCCGCAAGAAGAGCGACAGAAAAAGGTGTGAATTGAAGAAAAAATGAAGTGGTGTCAAGTTATGATGAATAGCCTGTGATTAGTCTCGGCCGGCCGTGCAGTCATTAACCCGAGTCCGAGAGAGCGCTCGCGCCGCACGTGTTTCTGTCTCTTGGATGCGAGACGCACATACACATAATACTAGTAGGTACTGCATGCGCCATTTCGCCAGCGGTGTGGACCGGTAGTCGAAATGTTGATATTCAAATTCTACAATGCGAGGTTATTTTTTTTCCGTTACAGTAACATCAATATTTGAATCCAACAATATTATGGTTGCATTTATTTTTATCATTTCAATCAATATGTATCTTTTCGTCAACATATTTTTTCATAAAATTCGTCAAAATTTTATTGTAATTGTTTGTACGTGCTATTACCCTGTTGGGGTCGGTAGAGGAGACAAAACGCTAAACTATACTATCGTAACATACTATTTCACTTATTTCACACCCATTCTTCTTCTCTTACGGTTCTTCCGTTATTAATTCGTTTCCTTCTTTCAAAATTGTATTCAATTGGTCCAACTTAACTCTGCAGGGTTTTTTTCTATCATGACTTCCATTCACGTTTGCACTGTAGATTTGTTTATTCAGTCTATTGTCACTCATCTGTTCCACATGTCTAAACCACCTTAACGTGTTCTTTTCATCATATTTAAAATTTTCACCGTATACTCACTTTCATATTTGATGTCTTATTTTCTTAGACTATCATACATCGACCCACCACAAATATTTCTCAGTGCACGCATTTTCACTGTATTTATTGGCCTACTTTGATTCTTTTTCTATGTTCACATTTCACTCACATACATCAAGGTTGTCTCTAATACATTATTGTAGGGTATAATTTTGACAGATCTAGATATTACACAATTGGTGTAAATGTGAACTAATTGGTTTAATGTCATAATTATTCAAAAGTTTTTTTCAATGAGTTGTAATCATATTAAATATATGCTCTTTTTATGTATTTCTAAACATCTTTTTAAACTCGAAGAACTTCTGTTTTAGGTGAGAGAGTATTTTTTATAATAAGCCATATATATCTTATAACAACATATTATGTTATATCGTAAGAGTTATAACATACTACCTTCTCTGTGGAATGATTGGTATGATGCCTGTCTTTCAAATCTAAAATGCGAGTTTCATTTCCATTAGAAGCTAAATTTTTACAAAATTGATTTGCCTGGATTTCACTTAAGTCCCCTGAGATACTTCTGGTTGGCTGGAAGAGATATCTACATGACAATTATTTTGCCACATTTTACTGTACAATTTGATAGTGTCATACAAAACAATACAATAAACATAGTTAAGGTGAAATAAATAATTTCAGTGTACGTTTTTAAAACCAACATATTTTGATAATTTTAGAAAAAATATTCTGTATAATTAATAATCCACAATAATACTTATATGAGTATATCAAAAATAGAATTTTTTATTTTGTTATTTTCAACTCTAAATACTAAAATTCATAACCAAAAATTATTCATTGAACTTGTCGTACTGCGTATTAGAATATTTAACAATAAATAAATTTGTTATTCCCCTAATTACATTAATCTTCGCTGCACGTGTTTAACCCCCCTCAAACATTTTTTATTTGGATTCATATACCATACATACTTCCGATGTAACATGACAATAATTTGATCTAAGCACTACTCTTCTAACAAACCAGGATCTTTCCACCTGAAGAGAACCTCGGGATAGGAGGTAGTGATACGTTTAGCGAAGATTAATATAATTAGTAGAATACCAAAGTAATTTATTGTTAAATATTCTAATATAAGAAAAAAACATTTTTTTAAATTCGAAATCATCATAATTAAGTTACGCCACTGATTCGGTTGATACTATTGTTGAAATATAACTTAAATATGATACGAACATATATAAGCAAATAAGATCCAATCCATTTTCTTTCTGTTTTGCGAAATTTTCAGTTATATGAGATCGACAAATGCATGTTTAGGGAGTTTTTTAGTTTGACCATAAAAAAAATGTGTTGATATGTATATATGAATAATGTATTAGTATTTGCTTTTTCTAATGAATAATAAATTTGTGGGATAGATCTTTTTTGAATACAAACGTCCATTTGGCGCAGACCCTCAGCGATCAGTAATCACGTGTAACGGGTGGCTTTTTTGTTATAATTTTATAACTGCATCACTTTGTCAGATTTTTTGTACAAAAGAAAAAAAATATAAAAAGTCCGAAATGTGATTGTCTTTCTACAGGAATCGTTATTCATTAAGACTCGAAGCCTTCTTTGTTCACGAGTAAATTACATGTTTATTTAAGATTCGTGAGCACGTTGTTCGATCGAAGTTCATATATTTAACATAGAAAATTAAGCAAAATTAATTAAGTGTATTAACAAGTGTTATTTTTCTTGATACTTGAAAATAACTAAATAATGTCGAAAAAAAAAATTATATTGCATTGTATTACACTTTTGTTGTATACAGTACAACTTGGCGGGCTTATTGCCGTGTGAAAATCTCTTCCAACCGACCAAAAATATGCTTAAGTGGCCTTAAGTGAAAACTAGGCTGGAATCGTTTTAAAAAATATATATAAGGTTCCAGTGGGATTTGCACCCGCAACCTCCGAGCTGGAAGACAGGTGTCTTACAAACTAGGCCACGGATGTCATCATTTATGTGTCTTAACAGAATAAAATAGACTAAAATAATAACTTTTGAAATTATTTTCCCTACTTCTTAAGGTGCTGTGTCTTATTGGAGGCTGGCCACCATGAAGAAAAACAACCTGAAAATTCTTAATCCAAGAGATACGGCGTCATCTTTTGCCTTGTTTGTCATGTATTTATCCTGGATGATCAATTTTTGTCTAAGCCCAACATTTTTATTTAATGCATATACTCGTATATGATATGATGATTTCCATGGTTTGGTTGGTAAAACGCCTGTCTAACAATTCGAGGCTGTATCTCGGAGGCTGTTCGATTCCTATTGATACCCATTTGAAAAAAAAAGTTTTATTTTGGTTTAAACTTAAGACCTCTTTTTTATCTTTCTGCTATATTGGAAGAGATTTTTACATGACAATAAACCCGCCAAATTGTACAATAAAAATGTAATATAATGCGTTAAAACGATGATATGCTAGTACGCGTGCTAAATGAACCCAACTCTACCTGATATGCTAGTACGCGTGCTAAATGAACCCAACTCTACCTGATATGCTAGTACGCGTGCTAAATGAACCCAACTCTACCTGATATGCTAGTACGCGTGCTAAATGAACCCAACTCTACCTGATATGCTAGTACGCGTGCTAAATGAATCCAACTCTACCTGATACTTTTTTTATAAATATCGATAAAGCGTTTTTAAATCCTGTATGTTTGAAAATATAAAGCAAGTATTTTTTTGTTCTGTACTAGCATCCGAACCGGTTAAATATTTTTTTAATTTACTCAGAATAGGTAACAAATTGGTTTCTTTTTGAAAATTTACGTCAGTATTATTTTTATTACCTTCAACCATTCAGATAATGAGTTATAAAAATATATATTTATTAGAACTTTCAATAAACTATATTTTTTTGAACAAATTTCATCAATTGGCGTGTCTCCCAATTTTACGAATAGCAAATTATCTCACCAGAAATGCAAAACATGATTTCCCAAAGTTTGTATAAAATCAAAAGAAATATTCTAAAATATTTGAAAAACATAACCATAAATGAAATGACATTTCATGTCATAAAAATAAATTATTCATGTAAAAAAATTCTTACGATCAACAAACTATATGTCAAATATTATATACATCTGCTTTGTAGAAATAAAAAAACTTTTTGTTGTGCAATAAATCATTGAAGAAATCATGAAAAATATTTTTTGTTACTTTTTTATGCTGCGGTTAAGTTGTTAAAAAATAAATTTTACAGACGTTAGTATTTCAGTAGAATTGTCATCAATTCCTAGTCAATTTGTTTTTTGTCTGATATTTATGTTTCCGACTATTTATAAGGAAAGGAAAGGTTTCCGTTGTAGCCGTGCGTTGAAATATTTTTAAGCTACGCAGGTAAGCTTTTTTTGTAAGTAATCAAATTTATTGACCGCGAAGTTAACAAGTAAAGTTCGATTTTTACAGAATTTTAACTTTTTACTTCACTGATTGTCTACATTAATATTATTTTTTTTATATTTATAAGTCAGCCCAAGTTATTAAATATTTATGATTATACCTGTAATTGATTTGTTATTCAAACAAATAGTATTAATATTTTTTTATCACTCATAAGATTTGATTAATATTAATAATGAAAGGAAATATACCGAAATTTTCGAGTTTATGGAATTTTAAATATCTTATCGTAATCTATCAGGCATATATTTCAAGGCTTTTTACTAATAATTTTACAGAAATATTGAAAATAGTCTTCTCAACACAAAATATACTGTCAAATCAGCCATTTTAAAAACATTTTTGTTACAAAAATAAATTGTATGTTTCTCATGAACGATTATTACAACTTGTAAATGATTTTCAACAGTAAAATTAAAAGAGAGGGATATATTGATCAATTCAATGTAATTAAAAAACAAAAATGTTAAAATTAATAATAGAAATATTGTAATAAATTTTAAAAACAGAAATTTTCGGAATGCCATTTAGAGGGGTGATGTTTCCAAAAATTTCTTCACTGCGGTCAACATTAGAGTCACAGGTAGAAAGAGCTGCGTCATAATATATTACAAAGGGATTCTATTTTTCTAAGAACCTTCACTACCTGATTTTTTTTCTGTTGACGCAAAAAGGTTGTGTCATAAATTATGAAATACCTACCTTGTTCTGGGTGTAGGATGATTTTTTTGTAGACCAAAAACTAATATCAACTATATATTAGTATTAGAAATTTATATACATATGAAATACAGATTTCTAATACTCGTACTGATAAATGTTGGAATGTGAAGTACGAGTGTTTTATACACAAGGTAATTCGTTCTAAGGTTTATATGTATCTTATTGAATACATTTTTTGCCTTTTTTTAAATTGTCTGCTCAGAGTTTCGACTTATTCGTATCTTGAGTTTCACTATTAGTACTGGCACAATATCTAATTTAGTTTAAACTCTGGATGCAAACATATTCGTTATATCTCAAACATCTTTTGGGTGGCATTAATAAAATAAAATATTTTATCTTCCACAATTTTATGAGGAATATTATGCCCTTAATAAAGAAAGTATTTTAGTATAATGATGAGCAATCCAAAAACTGAAATCTGTCGAAAAGTATTGTTTGTGAAGGGCAGCTTGTTCACGACAAAGCCTGGCAAGCTAGCCTGCATAGGAAACAATTAGTGAGAAATAGGAAGTCTAGGAAGGTTCTATTCACGTTTGCAACGGATAAAAGAGAATACGCGGATCTAAGATTGAACTCCATAGCTACGGTCAGAAGTATGTTGGGATTGCTATGTCAGTCCTTTGTTCATCGTAGTCCTTCAATAAAAATATGAGATTAAACAATAAAATCTTTAAAGTTCAAAAGCAGACGAACGTACTCGTTCATGTTGTGAATTGCGAAAATAATGATCAAAATTTTCGACTTTTTTATAATTGAAATTAACTAAATTATTTTTAATGATTTTTGGTCAATTGAATGTATACATTGAGAGAGAAAAAACGATTGAACCAACCAGCCTTTGGAAATGTCGGTAGATAGAGTAATCACCCTTTTTAACCTTATGTGTCCTATTATAGACGTGTTTCATATTTCGCTCAGCTCCTTCAGGAAAAATCAATAAAATTTACTGTAATATTTGAAATAATAAAAATTTTCATATAACTCAACATGTTACACTTTGTCAAAATGTTTTAGTGTAACATATACACTTTTACTATTGATCTTATCATATAAGTTTAAAAAAATTGAATTGTTTAATACATGTTTTTTATTGTACTTGTTATGTTTGGTTTTTTATTGCACTTGTTATGTACGAATTAGGGAAACCTGTAGTGTTCAAAGAATCTTAAAACATAAATTAATAAATGGAGTTGAAATCATTTAGAATTTTTCGTGAGAAACGGTGAAAAACGTAGGTAAAAAATAATACATTTGGATGACACTGGCAAATCTAAAACTTTCGGAACGGAATTTCTATAACTTTTCCAAAAAAAAAACTTATTATTTGCGATTACTCGGATTAATGTAATCGAAGATGGCAATCTGAGTGTTTTTTTATTGTTTTTTCCGTAATAGTCCCATAAATATAAAATTAATATAATCTTTCTCGACTGATTAAAATACCTGTTGCGTAATATGAACATATGGTTGTAGTTGTATAAGATTTTCGTAAAATTTATGACCGCCATAAAAGTTGGATCCATTCAAGTATTAAACGTATCAAGGATGGAACTCGTAGTGCGAGTGTATCCGAATGCACTGGGCTTAGATTATGGTAAATGGCTTTATTTTTATTCTGCTCAACTTTAGGTGTGAAAGTTAATTATCAATAAAGAAAAATATGTGTTTCAAGATTAGATCGAAACACTGTATTAATACAATAACTGTGATATTTCACATTACGATAATATAATATATGTGACGTTTACAAAAAAATATTGGATTGAAAAATATATTTGATATTAATAAGGATTATTTTTTTATGAAAATAAAAAATACAAAAATTAACTTCTAGTATGATTAGATCTTTGAATTATAAAAAAATCTTCACCAAGTAAAAACTGTACTTATAGAATTGTTTGATATTTGAATATTACATATTCATTTAACAATAGTTTTAAACAATGATTTCGAAAGGATATATTGATTTATTTAAATTCCTTATTTACACCAGTTATCTATATCCCAATCCAACGCCCATCGGTACCAAGTATCTTGCTTTATTTTATTCAAAAGATCAGTTACTGGCTGTAAAAAATCAGATAGGGGATAACCGGTAGAACATGCTTCCTTTGCCAAGGAATCAACACATTTATTACAAATGATAAAATTATGTGAAAGATTCCTAGCCAAAAAAACGTCTATGTTTTTTTAAATAAATTGAAATATCTTGGCTTTGATTGAGCAAATAATTTCTTTGTATAAGTTATTCAAATAATTAGCTGAAATTAGATGAAAAGTACTTAGGGAATCGGATAACATAGAAGCTTAATCAGTTGAAACTTTGAATTATCTAAAATTCTATGATAATTTTTTTAAATTAGTTTTATTATATTTACTCGTATAATTGCACAACGACTTTAATTTGGTGGCACAAATCATCCTAGTTTGGGTGGATTGCCTATTTAAAAAAAAACATAGTTCAATCAAGCAATTTATTCATTGTGAAGGAAAAACTTTTCTAGAATATTTCCATTTAACAATTATTAATTGGTCCTTGCTTAAGTTAATAAAGTTAAGTTTTAAAATATATTTTCGTTTATTTTAAAATTATTACTTCAGAAGCTGAAATTATTTTGATCTTATAAAAATAAAAATAAACGTGCTTTAACAATTTTTTAAGTATACTGGTTTAAGATAAAGTTATTTTAGGCAAAAAAATGTTTGTTATTTTTTTTTAATTCAACTATTCGACCAAGTACTAAGTAATCGTGTAATGTAATACTCAATACTCTGAAAGTATTATTTGAATATATTTAAAAAATAAAATAACCCATTGCTAGAAATGAAAAGTTATTAACATTAAATTTCTGTGAGAAATGGATGTGTTCGTAAAATATTTTTGTGGTGTGGTTCAGTGAATTATTGTTTTCATATTGAATAAAATCAAGTAATTTTTTTAACATTTGAAAGAATGATTTATTCAATTTTACTCTGAATATAACCGTTTGACAGATATATATTATAAACGATAATTTTTTATATCCAATTTCATATAAAAATTAGGGTTTATTTTGCAAGAATTTATCCAAAATCTAATTCAATATTTCTTGTGAATTTTCTATCAACGATTCAGAAAAGCTCAGAACTCGAGTTTTGATAATTAAATCATATATTTTATTTATAGTTAAGGCATTAACATTGTGGAGGTTTCAAGACGTTACAATTTGTTTTATTAAACACTGTTTATTCCACTTTTTGTAACGGGTTTTAAGTCGTTGACCTCATCATCAGGGAGCACAAATCATATTAGTAAAAAGTAAATTTTTCATCATAATTATGATTCAAGTATATGTAATGTAAAAATCTTCATTGTCATCAGAAGCTTTGTGTATGTTTTCATTCTAAAATAAATTATCGAGATACCAAATTATATAATTTTATAAAAATCGTTTCATTATTTTTTATTTAATTATTCATTTAGAAAATACCTAATTTAATAAATTAAGCTACATATTTAAATTTATTTTACTAAAGCAACTGTTATTCTTTTTTCAATGCAAATAATTCAATCTTAATGATATTTAAAAGATGTTTTTTTTTAATTATGCTAAATACGTTTATAAAAGTTTTGATATCATTAATCACGGTTTTGAGCTCTGGATAAGAATGCTTCTTATTTAAGGTCATGAAGCCAATTACACGCTTACCTCGATAAGAATAAACGATTTTGCTCGAGTTTCTCAATAACACAGCAGCCGCTTCCAACATTCTCAGTCGCCTCTTTATATAACGCATAGCAATGTATAATAAAAGAAAGTTGCTTGACTCTATTAAGCCTTACGATATCTATAAATCAATTACAAAGGTTTTTTTATTATTTATTTGCAACATTTATTTTATACGGTGATGTTGTAGTTGACAGTAAAGGTGATTTAATTTTTATCTCTGTAATCTAATTGTAATTCACTTTCAATATTCATTTCTAAAATCTAGAAACCTGAAATCTAAAAGCCCCTGTTAGTAGTGTAACGTCCATTAGTTTTGCACTTTCCAATCTACTTTAATTTGCATGCTGAATAGTGACTAAAAATATCATATGTCAACTCAATATCGTTTCTATATATCGTCTCTTTTAGTTATTCTTTAATATTTTACTATGTATATAAAACTATGTCTTCCTGCGTAAACTATAGAAATGTTATATAATTATTGTAATAATATTTCAGTATATTATAAGTACATGGATTTAAGGCTTTATTCACGCAGCAGTAGTTTAGTTCGGTTCAATCCCACCACTACCCACACTATTATGGGGGAAAAAATGAGTTCCCATTCAGCGCGATCTGTACTAGAAGATCGAAATTGTTTTGTGCGAGACGTCACGCAGTAACGAAGAAGGAATTGCCCAACGGGGGCTTCTTCTTTGGTGTGGCGATCCATTTGAGTGTAAAAATAATAGTAGAATGATGGGCTTAAGTAGATGGGATAACTTAGAATAGTAGGATGATGGCAGCACTGTAACTACACTTACAAAACGGGGTAAGATCTGGAGTTTAAACAGGTCAGAAAGTTGCAAGTAGTTTTACAAGAATCTTTGAATGCAGCAAAACTATCTTTTGACACCACTAGATCGGAGTTGACGATTGATCTAAAGATGAACTGATCTTAGACTGAGTGGAGATCCCTTCGGTAATTATTGAGCACACAGCAGCTGCCTATAACCATGACAATGAGAGTGAGGCGCCTAAGTTGGTTAGGTCGCGTATTGAGGATGCTATATAGTATTTAATCAAGAGCTGCAATGTTTGATTACATTAATCAAATACCCATCATGAGCCATGCTACGATGTTACGGTAAGCAGACTCAGTCACGTTCTAGCCCGGGAGTGCCAGGCTGTAGATTGACCTGATGAATGCGTTTTATGGCATTTATGTTTTCGGTGGAATATATAGGTACGATCTTATTGATGAAACGCAAACATCGTTTCCTTATTTAAATCAAAATAATATTTTTTTTGAAGTAATCGGTGTCACACCATGGCAGAAATTCTATCGTAGACAATGTGGATAATATTTATTAATTAATTAGTACTTTCTAATTATAATACAACAAAAAAATAGACACGTCAACCTAATAAAAAATGTATTTATTTATTTTAGTAAATAACTAAACAAACGTACCATAATTTACTTTCAAATACTTAACCAGCCCATTCGTCTTCGAAAATCTAATTGAAAAGAGTTTATTGACCTCCTAATTTCCATTTTACGATTTTATAGAGATATCAAAAGTCACTGCCTAATTTAAATGTTGAAATGTGTTTTATTCGCAGCTAAAAGCTCTATTCAATGTCATGTTTATTAGAAGAATTCACATAACGTGAAATAACTCCGTGGCGATTTTATGACACTCTGGCTTGAGATGTGATTACTGGACTTGTGATATGTTTCGACAGAATCCCATCATCATACTGCAAGAAAATGTTGTCATGAGTTGTGTGATAATTGGTTTTTGAAAAGAGATATTAATTTTGAAGTTATTTTATGTTTTTCGGTTAATCGTGAATGTTATTTTGGTCAAGTTGCTTTTAAAATTGTGTTCTGGAAAAATTTACATATTTCAGTTTTGCTTAAGAGTTGAGTTTTCTCGGTTAAGAAAAAAAAACAGTTTAAAATAGTAATTGGTGAGGCATGACTTGAAATATTTCTCGTCACTCACCTTCAAAGTATTCCAAAGCTTATATTTAAAAATAAAACAGTCTTTGATATTAATAACGAAAATATATCTATCATTTCCCCCACTTCTACTTCTAATAAAGAAAATTGTAAATTTTTATAAATTAACATAGTTTTGCGGGCATCCAGTTAGATTCTTGATTAAAAAGTTACGTTTTTAACTATTATTCTGACATATTGATTATGACTGAAAAAATAAAGAAAGAAGTAATAAATAATTGAAACGTTATATATCTTATTAACTGCGCTATTCTTTATGTACCGTGTTCTACTAGTAAAGTATTCGTGGTCAAGACTCAGGTTTGATTCCTGATGGTTTTGATTTTCAAGTTTTTTTATCTGAATTGACTACTTACTAGAAATTATTAGTGTCTTTGGGCATGCAGGGCTTACGAACTGCGCTTGAAAAGTTTTTGGTTTATTACAAAAAAAAAGAATAACTATTCCAACAAATATTTTTCTTTTTAAGCAGAGAAGACAGATTGTCAGACTTTTTACAATCTCAAAATACATTCTTTGCCCCTTCCTCATCCATACACTTTCTCATACAACTCCTATGAAGTTTCTTTCTTTCTAAATATCATTCACTTATCCAATAATCTTTTCATTTGGTCCTTTACCATGCCTTCCACTAGCCTTTGCTCTGTATATGTGTTTTGTTAGTCTTTTTGTATTTATTTGTTCTATACGTCCAAAACATTTTAGAGTTCTCTTTTTTATCTTACTCAACACATCAGTCCCAAGTTCACATTCATCATTTATCACTTCTTTCCGTATTTGGTTATAATTTGTCACCCCATGTATTATTCTCAGTGCACGTATTTCTACATAATTAAGTCCACTCATTGTAGTGGTTTTCCTTGCAGAATTTATAAAAAAATCAAATATATTTTCAAGGTAATTTTACTTATTGCGTCATTTTTAGTTTTGTTGGATTAAGTAAACTATATTTTGAAAGGAAGAAATATATAAAGTTAGAGGAATCGTAGAAGCTATATGAGAAGGTCGCATTAGGAAAGCCTATCACTCTCCTCTCTGCCTACCGCTATAGGAAACGACATGATCGTAAGTATGCATGCGTCGTTTTTAATTAAATTTTTTTCTAGTCAACTTGGCTGTAATCGTTTACCATATATGATTCATCAGTGACTATTTTTTAGGATAGATTTGCAAAAGTCATTATTCGATTAGACAGGTTCCAGATAGTGATTGTTTTTAAATGAATAAAGTAATGTTTAATAAAATTTAATGATGTGTTAGTTTGTTTTAATTTTTTACATGAGCCATTAGCATAAAATAAAGGTGAATGCACTCGACGAGGAAAACGAAAATTATTAATTTGATTTTAAAACCTATTCCCCGTTTTCGTTCAATATTCAATACATAAAAAAAATATTTAATGCTAGATTGAATCTTGGATCTGGGTGCAGTAAAAATAAAAAAAAATAGTTAGCTCTTTATGGAACTGCACTTTTTTGACAACAGCACCTAACATTTTCGTATTGAATTTATATCCTTAAAAGTTATCAAAACAATCGTATCGTATTGTATTATAACACTTTCATTGTAAACCATACAAAATGGTATGTTTATTGCCATGTTCAGAGGACTTGAGTGAAAACCAGACTGTAATATATTAAAAGATAATCGCGCACCAACAGGAACCAAACCCACAATCACCGTAATGAACGGATGTTTTATCAACTAGGCCATTGAGATCTTCGGGTTTTCAGTTTATGAAATTCAAAAAATTACCAGTGATCAGTTTTCTTTCTTATTAAATAAGAATGAACCAAAACAACCCCGATGATTCAACATTGAGTGGTTTACAAAATTATAATTTTATTGTTCGATCAATTCATAATACATATGTGTATATTGTAATTTAGATTTTTTTAAATCTTAATTGTAACAAAACTTCCATAATATAATTAAAAATTCCTCTAACTGGAAGTAAACACGTCACTCCTAATAAACAAATACATCATAGACCCGAACCTGAAGATCTTGAACCAAACATGCGACACCGAATTCCCAGTTCCCACAGAGGTGGTCCACTCGGAATGGGGCTCGTGGTGCCGAGTGGTCAAGTACCCTAGTGGTCCGTGTTCTGTTATCAGGCCAGTAGCTAATGTGAAAGACATGTTGGGCACGGATTAGCGACGGTAATACCTAAGTAGGAATGTGGCCTTATCGTCCGAAACCCCAGGTCCAATGTTCATTGCTCGCCACTCCACTAAATTAAGTGTCAAATGGACTTCTTATCCACAATTTCCACTGTTGCAGAGCATCGAATCAATCGTCGTTTGTTGTTGCTGGCGGTGATTGTGGCCAATTCTTTTAACCGGTTTGCCTGTCTGTCTGTACTTATGGAGTTGGGTAATTGACCGAAAGATTATTGATTCTACCCACTCTTTTCTGCAGTGAGATATTGCTATTATATTTACACCCTTATTATTATTTCTTTTTCGACATTTATTGTTTAACGGTTTTACAGTTTAATAATGAATGAAATGTTTTATTGCTTAATTTTATTTTAACTGCGGCAATATAAAGATTTATTTTACTTGTAATGCATTTAAATAAACAGTTTTTTTTTTCAACGCATTAAAATTATTTTGTACAGTTAATTACTAATTAAATAACAGGTTATATAAATATATATTTTTTTCTATGAATAATTTTTATTTTGGTAACATTACAAATGTAAACTAAGGTATATTTAAACTTGTTTTCCACGCTTTTAACACATTCTTTATTAAATTGAAGATGTCGACATTTATTATTTACGGGGGTCATCCAGAAAGTAAGGTTACAACATTTATGTAGGATCGAAGAATGTTTGTATTTAATTGAAATTCACAGGATACTTCACAAATATATTAAACTATTTGTCAACGTAACCGCCGTCGAGATCGAGACATTTCTGTTGTCGGATCACCAGCTTTCGTAAGCCAGTATCATAGACCTTCGCCGCCAGCTCTTTCAGCCACTTGTTCACAGCTTCCTCGACCTCCTGATCGCTGGAAAAACGTTTCCAACCCAAAAACTCCTTTAGTTTAGTGAAAAGGTGATAGTTTAAAGGCGCTAAGTCGGGTAAATATGGGGGGTGGGTGACAATATCCCATCCAAACGATGGCAGCAGCTCCTGTGAAACTCGCGCGGTGTGGGGCCTGGCGTTGTCATGCAGGAGGCTGACTGCCCGGGTCAGCATTCCCCCAAGAATTTACTGTGACTGAACAAAATAGCCGACAAACACGCGGGATCAAACAAACTGACCGTTAGAATCTCCCCTACACGCCAGGTGTGCCAACTTTGAAACAAAAAATTACCCCCGCCCTCAGGAGCCCTTGTAACCTTACTTCCTGGATGACCCTTGTAAGTACAAAGTTATTATAAAATAGATCTAGTTTATAAAAAAAATCTTAAGTTCAGGATATAACTGTCAATTTTAACTAGAAGTGAAGTAAGTCACATTGTGGAGTTCTTTTAAACTATAAATTTATAATACAAGTTTATACTACGTTAATTTATTCATTCACATTCATATACATTTTTCCATTTTTGGGATATAATTTTAAATATTGAGAGCTCTAAAGATACTATATATATAGTATAGAAATGTTCAGTTGCAAATGATCCAAGGTTTTCTCTTGTACGAGTATGATGTTATTCCCACGCAGAACTTTGACCATTGTTCCCTACAGTGATAACCAACAATTTTATGCATGGTATATCAAACATAAGTTATTGGATTAATCATAAAAATAATTATTAAACTTCTCGAACATATTAGTAAAAGTAAAAATGCATTAAATAGAATTACTACGAATTTTATAACGATTTCGAAAAAGCTCCACAAAGTAATACGACTAGAAATGCGACGGGTTGCGTGCATAGTTTAATCAAACTTCTATTAATCTATTGTGATTAGAATTACTCTTTTAATTACTAACTAATCTAAAAATAGTAGTCTGAGAAAAAAGAAAAAATATCAAACATTTCATTATTAGCTTGTTCCGGTCTTCTTTTGTGTTTTACTTCGTCCTTTGTTAGCAAAATGTCTTCTCGCTGAGCCTTTAAATAGTTTCTAGAACCTTTAACAAACTTAATAAATCTAACAACTGTTCAACTTGAATAATTGTTACATATCTATTTACGTACTGCTTTTTGATATTTTTGTACATGATTCAAGTTAATGTCTATAATTTTTGTAACAAGTTGTATTTATATTCATGCACATTAAAAATATAATTTGAGTATTAGTCTTGCAATCTTTTTTAATGGTTGATAAAGGAGTGTACACTGTAATAAAATACATTAAAATTTTATCATGTGTTAAAAAAAAACAAACAAATTTTCATTTTCATTAAAATAATAATGTATCAAAACCTTTGATACCGTTAAATTCTCGAACGAAGAGTTGGCAACCACTCTCCCTTGCAGAGAAAATTACTTCTATAATGGAGAACCTTCCTGCAGAGGTGGGATGGGTGTGCCGTAGAATGATTCCTTGATACTTCCTCGCTACAATAGATAAGCCGTATAACTGGATGGCCACTAATATATTTTAGTTACTTCCAATAAACCTCGGGATAAATCAAATGGAGAAACAAAGCATTAAATTGTGTGAAAAGGGTCACTGCAGAGAATTTTCAATTGTAAAAGGGATCATTGATCATTTTGTTTCATACGAGTACCTTAAGGATATTCATCTAGAAATAAAAACATAAAACTATATAACAATTGTTAAAAAACCCCACATTAATTTTTTTACTAATTTTTATTATATGCGTATTCAAATCGAGTATGTAACCCCTTAATTGTACTCGTATATACCCCTTAATTGTACTGTACTCGTATTATATATAACCCCTTAATTGTACTGTACTCGTATTATAATTACTAATATCTATAAAATCAAGTTAAGGAATTTGTATTGCTATAAATTATTTTTCATGCATATATGCTTTTCTATCCAATCATATAACTTTGGCCTCCTCCATATTCATACATCTTATCAAGTACAATCTTTAATTATTCATAGATTCTTTTCTTATAGTCTAATCCACTTAATCGGTCAACACATTTCTCGGTGTTCCTCTTTCACGCACACCTTACAATTTCAACTTGTGAGCTCGCATTAACTCTTCCGACAATTAAAAAAAAACAAATGATCTTAAGTAAAATGAACAACCAATGTTCATTTATTTTAAGCCGCAGTTTCAAAATAAGTTCGAATAAGGACAAATCAAACAAACACAAGTTGCAGCACAATAAAAAAAAAGACATTCGGACGCGTGTGCATTTTATTTATGCGAAAACGAATGCAATAATTTAAAATTTCATGTGTGTAACTTTCGCTATAGAGGCTTTACATTTTATGGTGTTCAGCATAAATCATGGATATTATAGTCCAAAGTGTCGCCCGTAAAGCATCCTCATGGTGCGTTCATAATATTCCAACGGTGCGCCAAAATTATCGCGCTGAACCTTGAGTTTTTTTAATCAATATGCCCGAACTGAGGCAGTAATAATAAAATTCGTTTACAAACCCGGACTGCATACACTTTCCTCATTTGCATTACCCTTTTACTGATGGTTGGCCTTTAAACCCTTTATATCCTTAGCCGATTAATCTAAAATATATATTTTTTGATGATTATTTTATAACTTGATTGAATCTAAACCCCTTTTAGTACCAACTTTTACTGCATTTTTTTAAAGTAATGTAAATTAATTTATCGAAAAAAACATATAACTTATATATCTTTAAAAATCTTTTTAATTAACAGTATAGATAGGGATTCAAGTTACCACAACTGAAGAAAATGAAAAAAAAAATAAGTCAAAAATTCATTGTTAAATGTCTACATACATATCATCACGCTGTGTCCCTTACGGGGTAGGCAGAGAGAGAGCAGATCTCTAAACTTATTATATCCAAGCACACAACTTTCATAGATAATACTATATTATTCAAACTTCTTAAGTTGACTTCTTTCCAAGTCTGGTCCACTTGGTCTAGCCACGTTTTCTTCGGTCTACCTATTCCACGCACACCTTGCACTTCTGGGCTGTAGATTCATTTTGTTATTCTCCCCATATATTTAATACATCTTAAAATTCCTGTCTTCAACTTACTTAAAGCATCCATTTTATACGTGCATTCATTTCTCATGTCTTTATTCCGTCTTTTTTCAAACATTGACAATCCACATATTTTCCTTACTGTACGCATCTCCACAGCATTAATCTTACTTTTATTTTTCTTTTGCCAACCCCCAAATATTAACACAATTTAACGTACTAACTAAAAATATTAATATTTGACTAAAAAAAATATTCATACTCTCCGGTATCTCTTTTCATTATAACGATATAAATTTAAATGTGGATAAGATTTAAGAAAATAATAATTCTTCAAAATGATATTAATTAATGTATTCCTATCCTACTCTTCAACATATCAGAATTGACGATGCGTACATGTTTAAGAACATGATAGGGAGACTTTATTGTTTTGGTCCCAATAATCGACTCTTTAGATTGAGAGCCACTGAAGTAAGAAGTAGTAACTCACGGTTCACAATCGCTGACTTGTCCACCTACAGTATTAGCTGAGACAACCAAGGTCTGAGTGAATGTGATGGAATACAAGTAGCCTGAACAAGTGGACTTGTTTTTGCTAAATAATTCGTTGTAAGAATTGTTATCTAGTTATAAGTAGTATGTAGGTGTTATTTATTTCTAAGAAATCATATAACATATTAAGATTATAAAAAATAAAAGTAAAATGACATGTCGGAAAATAAGATTAAGTACTCGTAATTTCATAAATTATAATATGTAAATAAGATAAGATAAGTAATAAATTTGTATATAGGTTTAGCCTTGACAAATATTTATACAATACATTACTTTGTTTAATAAATAAAAAATGAAAAAGTTCACAATCGCTCGTGTTCAAAATACTACATAACGTAAAAAGCCAAATAACGCTCGCACAAATAACGCTCGCACATATATTTTGTTACCAGATGAGCTATTTTACCAGACTGGTACCATTTCTTGATGATTATTGTTTTTTTGGTTCCATCGGGAATCGAATTTAAGACCCCTGTGTTAATTAACCGACCAATGTCGTACCAACTAGGCCACGAAGGTTGTCTTATTGTTTTAAATCAAGCATATCATATAATTAATACGCCATAAACGAATGTATAAAATAATGATCTGACACAAAAAACAATAAACTTGAAGTAATGACTTCCACTAAGTAAAGGGTTAATGCAAGAGGAGAAGGGACAGTCCGCCGCGTGTTCCGCGAGCGGTTTTGCCTCAACCGTTGCTCCACCGCTGCCAAAAGTGGCCGCTAATAAAACGCAGGCAAAACTTAATCTCGCTAATTTACTTGCGCGTATTTTTGTTGATGATTTTATCAATGACCGCCTAGCATCGAATTTCCTTCGTTATTATTTCACCGAACAAACCCGAATCGCTTTTAGTCCTTTTGAGATTAAATCTGAGATCCGTTTGCTTTGTCCAAATGAATGCCTGTCTTTGGAGACGCATTTCAGAGACAAATAATCCTTTGTTCGCTGATGGAAATGCTTTTGTATTTGAATGAATACCTCGTTTTTATGCAGTTGTTTTCGTACTTTTATTTTCGAGGTCTTTATTGCTTAATATGTAATCTTCCTGGCGCTATAGTGGCTATTTTGCTTTATGTTATAAGTCTCAAATATCACAAAATAAGTCTTCTACAAAATTTTAGTCACAGTCTATGAATTCATAACTTCTAAATAAAATAAATATATTTTTTATTTTCTATTAACACAAAGTTTCAGCATAAATAAAAAAAAAACGTATTAATGTATTGGATTTTTCGAATGATATTTACTTCATATTATCAATATTTTAAATTTTTAATGCTTCAGCAATTGTGATGTACAACGCTTCTGATTAGCTTATTGACACACTGCAATTTATTTTCTATAACCAGAAATATAATTTATTATAAGAGTTATTGTGAAAAAAAAACAAACGGTAACTAATTTTTTAAAAAAAACCATAAGAAATCGATACCAAAACTCGCAGATTGGAAAGTAAGCCTCCTACAACCAGGCCATGCACATGTCTATCTATGGAAAAATAAATTTGAAATAAAAAAATATTTTTTAAAAAGTAGCCAAAACCATTATTTATTTTCTCACCGCATTTGAAGAAGAAAAAAAAGGCAAATCAATCAGTTTTGATAATATATCGGAAAATAAACTCTTTTTTGTGTTAAGTTTAAAACAAAAACTGTGTATCAATCATGGACTAGATGGCAAGACGCATGTATTATCAATCTGGGGGTAGCATGATGGATTCCATTAACTTTTTAAAAAAGTTTTCAGTATAATATTAATTTGGAGACTTTTTTAAATCTTTCTGGTCAGTCGCAAAATGTTGTCACATAGCAAATCCGCTTGATTATAATATATAATATACAACAAAAGTGTGATACAAATCTAAATATATTATTATACAATCAATAACCTTATTGTTGTTTGAGGTAATAATGGCATTTGTTGAATGTGCAACACGTGTGGGTGCTAAATGTCTTAAATTAAAATGAAAAGTGACAGTGGCGCCATACGTTTCGCTCCATTTGTATGATAAAACTATAGAATAAGGAGGCCAACCGCCCGTCTATATTCAGTATACGAGTACATATACTCGTTTACCCGTACGTATGTCCGAGTACTAGAGACGCAAAACCGGCCTAAGACCGCCTAGATTTAAGTGTAACGCGGCTCATTCAGCGTTTACACTGAACACATATAATTGACTCTACTTCCTATATGACTGATTACTTAAATTGATTACTTGATATTCTTACTACATCTGGTTTGCCGTTAAATATATTAATTGACGTTTTACCCGACTCTTCTGAAAGCATGTCATTGTTATGATGTGTAAAATGAATTCAGTTTACACTGTAGCGTCTGTTTTATCTTAATCTCCTTCATATTACATTAACCGTACAAAATTTGTTTTGTTAACCTGTTCTATAGTATACGAGTATATGGTTCAACTGCCTTTAAGAGTGATTCACTTATTTCCAAATAATAGATGATTAATGAGTGGCGATAATCTCATACATAATAAATAGCATAAACGAAAAATGTGTGGCAATTCAGAACACTGAAGAAACGGGGCCATATATTGCAGGATCATGGACTGAAACTCAGTAAGAATAAAACGGTGCTTCTGCAGTATATTTTAAGAAAAGTAAATATGAAAAATACTTGGAAAGCATCCTTTTACAAACGTCAATGCCTTCAAACACTTTGGTTCCTAAATTAATGCTTAAGAAAGTAACGACACGGATACAGTTTTTTTTATTGATAATTTGATATAATGCTGTTCCTCGACCATAAAGGTCACCTTAAGAGCGTTCCCTAACTAAATCAACCTATTGATTTACAAAGGATGTACATAGTGACTTTTCAAATCTACCAAAAACTTCATTAATTTTGGAGATTTAACTCACAGAGTACGCGAAACTGTTCCATATAAGAGATTCAGTTACCTGAAATGTTCTGTTGAAAAAAATGGGTTTGTAAACTCGACTAGGATTCTGATGGGTCAAAATATTTCCAGCGTTCAATCTTAACCTGAGACAATATTCGGAGACCTCCTCCCATTTAAAACAATCCCGGAAATATAAAAAAATCTTAGTATCGATTGTCGTGAAAACCATAACTCTAACATTATGTTGAATCCTTTCATCTACCAGGATATAGTTAACCGAGTTAAAAAAAACTAACTTAAGTGGTCAAAAGTCTCTTAGAGAGACTTGTGATCAAAGAATGACATTGAAGATAAACAGACCAGTATATATGAATGCCATACGACCGGTGATACTGTATGGTGCGGAATGCTCAATACACACAGAACGGAAGTACTATGCTAACAAAGATGAGGATGCTGCTTTGTCACTCGTAGAGATAAAGTACGAAACAAATATATCAGAGTAAGTCTCAAAGTGGCACTCATATATTACAAATAGAGTAAGATTGTGGGGATATGGGCACATCGCTAGAAAACTTGAAGAGTATGTTGACGATTGTTGCTTGTTGGCAATAAGTATGTCGATCGTTGATTGGGCTGGTGGTTGATGGGAGAAGTAGTAAAATTCGTTCAAAGAAAAGATGGGTTGTATTGAAGACATCCAAGTGCTGGGAATGGTGAGGGGTCTTGTCCACAATGGCAAATCTGAAGAGAGGAATAGAAAATATTAGTATGAAGCTAGGAATAAAAATAAGAAGGATGCTAACTAAGAAATAGTTCAAAGTTTTCTATGTTCAGCAGTGAACTTATAAAAATATTTTTAATGAAGGATGGTGATGCAGGTGTTTTTTTTAACGTTGTAATGATAGGGAAATTTGCAATCTTGGCCTCACGTGAGGATACGTGGAGAGGCGGGCTTTGGACCGACCTGGATTTAGATGATTTATGGCGTTACTGCGTTCATTATGGAACATGTGGGGATATACTCGTATGATAGCAAATATATTATTCTACACCATAGAATTTTCGGAACGACTTTTACATAGAATATTCTCGAAAACATCATTACTACTTCTCATTGAATTGAATTTTAAACACCTCAATTGAAAATAAAACATTGTGTGCATATATTGCAAACAACGATTTTTTTCTTAACAAGTGGAAAAAAATAATTTAAATAATAAGTAAAATTTTCTCTATATTTATGGTATGTATTTAACAAGTTTTTTTATGTTTTAGTGAACGGTGCTTTGACTGAGTGTTCTGTTACATATTTTAAAAAGTGATATTTTTCAAAATATATCTGGGTGGCTAGAGGATATAAAAAAAACCGCCAAGTTATACAATTTAAGTACAATACAATAATATAAACAAAAACTGTTCAAAACTAATTTTAATGAATTCAATGAGCGTTTAAATGTATCTGTCTATCGAGCGTTCATACAATTTTCATGATTGAAAAATTGTATGAATATTTGGTTTTTGATAACTGCATTCGAACCATTAATGATACATTTGTGGAAATACAAGTCAAGAAATATCGACTTCAAAATAAATTAGCCTATGATCAAGGATAAGTTAAATGGGTCTATCATGTGCCCATACGAATTATTCATTCAGTTCATCCTTTCAAGTATGATACACCTTAGAAGTGGTTCCATGTGAACATGAATGATGACATGCGTTAAATTTAAATACTTATTAAAAAAATATTTCTCAAAAATGCTTTAATAATCTCGATCAAGCTCTCCTGATTTGCATTTACAAAGCTTAAGGTCGGTTATGGCTAGTGCTGTAATTTGTTACGCGGGTTTCTGTACATAATTTTTCAATATTTGATTTATTGACGACAGACAATTTATTATTTCAGAATTACCGGCTCGCTGTACTGGCCGCTGTTAGACATTGCCTGACACTCGATACTTCGATGTATTGTAACCGTCCATGTTAATATTGAATGGAACCAACATGTTTTACTTTTGAAACAGCCGAGAGAAATCAAATAAATTTTACCGATAAAAATATCATACGGGACAATTTGATGTATTTATGCAAGAAGTGTTCGATTCACACATCGAAAAAAAAATTATTTGACATATCTAATGATAATTTCTGTCATATATCACCTACGTCATTCCATCATTTCTCCCCCGTTGTGTTTTCATCCCCTCTTTTCCCGTGCTTAACGTTTATACAAAGATCCTGCAAAGTGTTTTGTGTAACCACGTTTCAATATTGAGTGTTATCACATACTTTTTGTGGATCACCACTCGAAAATTTTCTTTATTCAATGGTTATTATAACATTTCATCTTGCGACATGACTCACACAGTTCCATTTAATTTGTGTTGCTCTTTCTGCCACATCTACCATTCATGAGTTTTCCCTCATCCATGTATTTGTGTTAAGGTCTCTTAAGCACACACCCAACATTCTGCTTTCTAGTTGTTCGTATATGTAAGAGAATGCAGAAATATCTAACAAGCAAATTATGTATTTTAAGGTAAAATTTAGTGTTCCAATGGAAGCCAGAATTAGTTTATCTTTTTTGTTTATCTACCTCGCATGCCAAACAGTGTTGATCTTGATAGAACAACACTTTTTGCCACACAAACTCTTTGCATTTAGAGTGGTTATAAACCTTTCTGGAAGCGTTATGCAAGGATGCAGTAGATATCTATATACGAGTATGTTAAAAACCTGGTACCGTCGAGCAGTTTCTTTAGATTGCCACTAAGCTTTTGTCCAAATAACTGGATTAAGCGCCTTGTACATGTGAACAAGAACTTGATCTTACGTTTATTAAAACACATCGAATAATTTCTTGCCGAGTTTATATCCTTTTCTGTGGCTCAAATTGATATTGTAGCCACGAAATTGGGGTGTAAACTACGATAAATCTTAAACGTAAGATACAAAAAAATGTGAAAGCCTTTGAACAGTTAGGATGTAGGTTGGATATTTTTTGCATATGTACTTCAAATTTCCATTTAGCTAACCGATGAATTATACTAATCTTCACAAAGTAGATCGACTGAAATAAGATTTGAAGTCTGTAAAAACTCGCTAATTATACAAATTAAGTCACATTATGAAGCTAAACAAATATTTACTATTGAGTTAACGTTCCTTAAAACTTTCTCTATGAACACCGTTTATAAAAATCAATCATTGACGTTCGCTTTAATTACATACCGGTTATTAGATGTTTATGGTGCGGCAACAAACCTTGATTTTGTTGGTATGCATTTCTCATGAGATATTTGAATAAGGCAAATTGCTTTTGGCCAAATATTGTTTTGATAATAATGAAACGAAAACGATACAGCGGCTAATTCCGTCCATTTGTTTCGGTTCGTTTTAATTATCAAAGTTTTTAATTGGGTAAATAGACCAATCAATAAGTAACTCACAAGCGGTTGAGTCCAACCGGATGGGATCTAGATTTCCTTGAAAAAAAAATCATCGTTGATAGTAGAAATCCACTTCAAGTAAAACAACTGTTTATTGAGTAAAAATATATTGACAATAAAACACGCCCAGGATAGTAAACAGTATCATAACATGGTAAGTGTAACATCTAGATATTTATTTAGTAGGTTTATTACTAGAAAAAATCTTACAACTTACCTGGTTTCGTTTTGAAAGTATATATCATTAAGTAGTTGACTTTTCATTCCATTACTTGAGTACTGTTGTGATTCAGAGGGGTTGGTGAGGATTTTGAACGAATAAGCGGCTTTGCAGTACCATTTTAGACCTGAAATTTTGTAATGTTAACAAAATAATGACACTTTATTTTTAATTGATATGGTACTTAATCGATATGGTACAAGATAAGTTGATATTATACTAGATCGTTTTTATTTTTAAAGGACAGAGACAAACGTTTTAAGAAAATCGTATTAAACCATAAAGGGAATATATATTTATATCTATAAAATAATTATTTATGTATTTTGAACGTCCTTTTTCAATACGCATGTGTTGTGTGTATTAATATTTAAAAGTCCTTCGGGTATATTATATGTACCAAAAATCCCTTGGGCATATATGTACCAAAAGTCCCTTGGGCAAATATGTACCACTCTGGCATATACGAGTATATACCTAAAATTGAAATAAATAAAATTGTAAACTGACGGAGATTGTGTTATTTTTTTATTTAAAATTGAAATATTTACAGTAGATCAGAAATAATTTATTAATACCACTTTATGCTCAAATATTTTAAGACACAAAAAGTTAAAAATATTTCAACAAAAAGAATGTTTAAATTTATTACATGTTTCTTCCAAAATACGAAGAAAAAACATTTATTAAAATTAATAAATTCAACAAACTTCACATAGAAAATTTTTTTTGAAAAAATAATTATATAATTTTTCATTTTGCTAAAAAAATTGTACATTTGATTTTTATTTATTCATTTCTCCAGTGTAATTTATTGACCAAAGTGTAATATGTTATAGGGCTGCTTGTGATTCTGTAAAATTCCTCTAATATACTAGTGTTGTATTGCAAAATACATACGTTGTAAACAGTACAACCTAGCGGGCTTATTACTATGTGGTAATAATCTCTTCCGATAAATATGTCAAAGCTGCCTCTGTGAAAACCAGACTGGATTTTTAAAAATTAAATCTCGATTCCAACGGGAATCAAACCCGCAACCCTTGGGTCAGAAATCGCCAGTCTTACCAACTAGGTCACGGAGGTAATGTGAACGTATTAAGTCTTTGGATGACCCCTATCAGTCAACCTACAAAAGTTCCGCTCAAGATAATCGGGTTTGTTTGTTAAATATACTTTCAACAAATGGTTAACACAGTGGGATTCAGACGACCTCAGAGTAGCATGTCTTCGAGAGGACACACCCCAAATGCATAATTTTGTCTGTGTAATAATAATTATTAAAATGTTTAAACTGTTCTCTCTCTCTGTAGGTGAGTATATCACATTCCCACGATCAAATATGCTAGCAAGTACTGCATACGAGTGATGTAGAATGAATAGTTTCTATTACCTTGTTTAATCGCTGTTTTCTAGTATTTTTTTCATCTCATACTCGACAACTTAGTTTGGCACACATATGTATGATACACTCAATACATCATATTGATATGTATGTCATTCTATCAACTTGTTAATTATTGATAGTAAACATATAGTTTAACTACAATTATATTGAACACTTATATTGGTATTTGAGAACACATCCAATTAAATGCTATGATTATGATTTTTTTTAGCACACAAAGTGTAAACAGGTTGATAACAAGAAACAAGTGTCAATCTGTATTGAAATACCATGTATCTTAGTCATATAATATTAACAACCACCGTGACTTAGTTGGTAAGACATTGGTCTTGCACCCGGGGCTTTAGGGTTTGATTCTTGAAGGTACCCGATTTTTTTATAATTAAAATGTAACTCAGTCTAGTAAAAGTTTGTCTGCTAATAATTATTGCTTCTTTAAGTGTTGATTAGTATTAATAGCATATACGATGACAATCGTATATGCTATTAATACTAATCAACACTATTAATACTAATGTTGTATTACACTTTATTGTCAAGTGACGATCTTTTATTACCAACCGGAAAGCTGTTAACGATACATTAAATGAAAATCTGACCGAACTCTCCTAGTTGATAAGATGTGGTAATCCGTGGGCTAGTTGTTAAAACACTTATCCGCAACCCCCGGGCTGGGAGACTGCTGTTTTACCAACCAAACTCATTGTTCTAAACCTGAATGCCCGATCAATGGTGTCGAGCATAATATTGTTTCCCGGCCACGCTCTTAAATATGTTGGAATCTCCTGTTCGGATATGTTCAAGGGTTAGCATACGATAAAAATATATATAATATAATTATAAGTTGTTTTAAACATTCTTGATTTGCACTTTCGTATTTTTGTATTCCAAATAATTTACCCCTGAAGAATGCTCTAGCTTGAATTTTTTTTATAATAAAAGCACAAATTATATAGCGCCGTTTAAAGATCACTCTCACCAAGGGCGCTCTAACTCAGGATCCGAACTCACTATTATCGACAAAAAATAAGTTGAGTGCAAGGATACGAAAGTAATTTTTATTAAAAGAATCCCTTTTCTCAATATCAAATTAAATTCAAAATTACATCTTTCGCAAGAAAATTAAATTCCAAGGTTCACCTTATTACCAGCCGCTAGGCGTCTTTCGGAATTTCTCGCCTCTCCTCCATCAGACGTGAAGTGCTCAAGCGGGCATCCATCGTTTTAGTAATTAGAACTATTTTGTTGTTCGATTTAATTGATAGTCTTATGCCAGTATCAAATTAATCAAACTAACCCTGTTATTAATGCAGTTGAGGTTAATTAAATTAGCACAAAGTCGAAAACAGGCAGCTAGGTTATTTTTTTTATTTAGTGCCAAGAAGACTCGGTAACCTGATTTATTCGCTTCATAATGCCTACATTCAGTTAATTTCCTGTTCGGAAACAGTCTATCTTAATGAAGTCGGTGATCAACGTGATTGAAAATTTTACATTTTGGAATTGAAACGCCGCATCACGTTCACGGCTATGATGTTGTATGTAACATAATTATTGCATTAGACACCATGGAATTAGATTAACTAGATTTTCGTTTCTAATTTAACTGATATATTATAACCACATGTTCGTTTCTCACTGAGGGAAACTGCGATATAATTGCGTTGATTACTCGTTTATACAGCAGTCGGTAGTTTAACGCATAAAGAAAATATATATAATAATATTTAACTTTTCGAGTACTTGAATACGAAGTGAATCTGGGGTATAGTTTTATATATTTGAAACAGTAATATTAGTTTTATAACATATTCCATTTGCCTTTTATCTCTCCCATCCCTTGAATTCAATTTGCCTTTCACCCCTCTCATCCCTTATATTTTCGAGTGATTGGTAACAGTTTAATATATATTATATTCTCTTTACTTTTGATTTTTGAACAAGTAAATAATTTTTTAATTATTCAATTGATTTGTGTCCTGCTTTATTTATTTTTCGTTCGACAAAAATGTGCAGTAGAGTATCAAACAAAGCTTAAACAATTTAATGTTTTTACATAAACTTAAATGTCTTAATTTCAAGTCGGTGATAAACGATTTTCTTCCTCTTAAACATGTCTTCCTTTATTTTTTATTGATGATATCTAAATTTTATTCATGCTTTAGATATGAGCAATGAAATTTACACAAATTAATGCTACAATATTTTTAATATTTTGTGCGATATGTAACTTATTTCACTTACTTTTGTCAGTTTGGTTGAAATATGACCACCTGACAATAAACCCTACTGATTATTTTTCAGTGAAATGTGAAATAAATAAAAAAACATATATTACGAAGCTAAGGAATACTTTAAAAATTTAAAGAATTTGTAAAAAAAAAATCAAATATTATTCAGTATAATCAAACGTTATAAATATTACTTATGTTAAAAAATAAGAACCTTTGTTAGATATGTAGAATTTAATGTTCCGAAATCAATATTTTTAATATCTAATTATGATTCCTTCGGCACCATAAATTAAATGTTATGTTCATTCTTTGCGCAATATCGAAATGAGAGCCAATAGACAAAGTGCGTTTTTTGTCTGCTCCTCTAATTTGTGGTTTAAATTGAGCATCAAATTTATTCAGGCAACCATTGGTTACACAATAAAAATATTTTCAATTATAACCAATGATCCGTTTTTAGACATCATTTCTGTCCAGAGACGGCGCAGGCGTAATAATGTTCCTTCATAACGTATAATAATGAACTACGCAACTTTTTTATTTACTTGTAAAAATCTTTTCTTTAAATTGTGATTGAATGAAAAATAACGATCTTAAGAAACATTTTTATAGTTAAAGTAGGTGTAAAGTGGAATAAGTTACATAACAATTGTTTAAAGAAATATAACATAGTAAATGTTTATAGAAATGTGTATTTTGAGCATGATACATTTGCAAAAAAAAATTCTCGTCAACATAATAGTTTAACGTCAACTTTTTATAATATTTATTAAGTATAATTCAATCTCTAGAATACAAACTACAAAGCCAGTTAAAATTGTGTAGTATGTTCGAATTTAGTCTTAAAAATATTTCTCTGAAAAAAGATACACAAAAAAATCCTCTTTGATTTCGAGGTTTAAATAAGTAAATCTTAATTATTGATACATTTTGTCAAAAAAGAATGCTATGCAAATTTCGTGAAAAGGTTTGTTCTAGTTATGAAACTGCATCTTTTCTGGTTATATGTTACGTAGTTTTCAGATGCAGTAATCTGGATAACTCAAAGTAATTTTTTGGCACCTTAAGTGCATCTCGTTATTATTAAACGTTATAGACGAGCTCTAGTCTAATTGGTAAGATGCTTGTCTCTCGGGGGCTAGAAGTTTGATTCCCGTTGAAACCCATATTTTAAACAAAGGGTTCCAGTCTTATTTACACTTAAGTCGTCTTTAACATATTTCTGGTTGGTTGGAAGAGACTGCCATGTAGCAATAAGCCTGCCAGATTGTAATGTGTACAATAAAAGTGTAATAACATAAACAACTTATAATTATTTTGGCGTAAATTATCTAAATCCGACCCTTGAATGAAATCGAAAAATCCGACCACTGTTTATAAGTAATAGGGCCATCCTTTTACCCCACAGGCTACTTGTAAGGGGCTTGGTTCTAAATGTACGTATCGGAAATATTCATAAAAAACAAAACTTTGTTATTTATGTGAAATCCAATGTTCGGAAATGAAGAGATAATATGCTGTTAGCCTTGAACACGCTGATTTTATTCAATGAACTTTTAAGAGTTGTGTAATAAATATTAAGTGCAACTTATGTAATTTGAATTGCTTTATGGATAATTATCTTCATTGCCGGTAGCATTTTCTTGTTTACTTTTTTTTTGTGATGTGTATTGTAGTTTTATACGCTGTTCTCCATTTTTTTTTTTTTAAATATTTTCGATAGCTAGGAATGCACTTATTCTGTTTCACGCTTATTAAAAATTTGATATAAAAATAAGGACGTGAGGCATTCGTTCAACATATAATATAAAAAATTTACTGAAAGATATTTTAATTAAAATATGAAATTGCCAAATATGCGTTCAATGGTTTCTATAGTGATGCTTCGAGAGCGAACCCTCCTTTACCCTAGCTGAGTGCTCACACTTATAGGTTTTAGGTCCAAATCCATCTCCAGCCACTTTATTCCGTATTCTGTCATAATTTGTCACCCTATGTATTAATCTAAGTGTACGCATTTTCACAGCATTTATTCTGCTATTTTCATTATGATTTCTGTATATTTAAATTACATCATAAAAGTTTTAAGCAAAATAATTAAGCTTGGATATTAAAAATAGATTATTGGGGAAATTCAAGACATATTTTATTTATTTTAGATTTAAAAAAAAATATTTTGCTATTGGATATACTCGGAAGATATAAGTCAGTCAAATTCTTCTATTTAAAATTCTGTATTTTGTACAATTTAACAAAACGTTTTCTTACTGTTATGGCTTAGAAAATAATTTATATACTCATAATTTTCTAATTGGTAATAAAATATGATAATTTGAAATTTGTTTAAATCAAATTATCTTCTTGCTATAATTTGCTTAAACATTAATTATAGTATCCTTTGTATTGAACATTATTCTATAAAAATACCACATTTTTTCCTAAGCTACAATATATCGAGTTTTTATACTCATTAAATCATGATATTTTATTTGTTCATTTTAGATTCTTTAAATTCCTTACATGTTTCTGAATCGAAATCTGTTCAAATCGGATTTCCTCGGCGCTTTTGCATGTTGCGGGTGTCATTCACATTGGCTGTTCTTATCTTGCATGTCAATCTTCTACATATCATCCTTTCAACCTGTTGCAACGGTTCCAGGATCATTTTCCTCACTCAACCTACCACATCCGCAGCTCATCGGTTCGGAAATGTTTTAAAGAAGAAAAAAAAGTTTCGTGTTTCTCTTGATCGATTCAATGTTCGAAAATTAAGAGATATGCGGTTTTGCCTTGATTGAGCAAATGGGTTCATCCCGAACTTTTATGCTGTATTTTTTTTTGTGAGAATAAAGTAACAGTCGTTTTCAATTTTCACACCTTTGTTTTTCAATGAAATAAACGTAATTTTAAATTTGTATTTTTTTACAGTAAAAAAAAACGGTGCATTCGTTATCCGAAAATCAGATACGAAAATGATGAGATGGCCCTAGAATTCTCCTTAAATATATATGCTATAGTTTTCGATACTTTCTGTATCTTAGTAATATTTTATGTTGTAAAACGATAGTTATTCTAGATCGAATCAGTCGTTCGTTCATCTTCAGTTGTAATTGAACCAGAGTAGACGCCGTCTTTGAATGTGTCGTATCACAATTATAAAAAAAATTTAAACCACATTAGACACAAAATAACTTAATATGTTACACCTTAACCACAGTCCTTATTTTGTTTGTCTTAATAACATTCTTCCTTTGTGGTAGTAAAAAAAACAAACAAACGCCTTAAAAATTAGGCCGAAAAAAACGTTCAAGCAATTTGGGTAAAGATAGACAAAAAAATGTGCAAAACTATTACATTTTTAAATAATATACATTCAACACAACGGAATTGTTATTCTCCATATATATACTATACATATCATCATGACATTATCCTATCGGGGTAGGCAAACAGGACAGAGTGCCAGACTTTACTGTCTCACTACGGGTATACATCCTTAGCCTCTTTTACATCCATGTAACTTCTCACACAACTTCTACGATTTCCCTGACTTTTTACGATTTCTTTTTTCAGCATATCATTCACTTGATAAAACCATACTCTCTTAAGTACTCATCTTGCACGTCAAATATCCCTCTCAACTATTCTATCATGTGAAAAAATGTTACTCAAACACTCTTAGCAGAATTCCCCAATTTGCTCCAATCTTTCGGTGTTCACCCATATATAATATTTCATGCGACAACATATTATTTCATAAAAAAATCATAATGCGGGATGAACCCATAATTTCTAAGAAACTGTAGTCCAATAAAAATGTGCATCGCATATGATTATTTAACGCGGGCTTATGAAGTTATTGGTTCGAACCGCTTCTTGTTCGGAACGTGGAACTTAAGCGACGCTTCTTGGCGCATGGTCGTGGATTCACTGCTTTACCGCAACTCTCTGTGTTTTGCGGTCGCACTTGGCGCAGTGTTTACTACAAAACGTTTCCACGAATCTTGTTCAATTACTTACGGGTGATTAAATACAATCGTTTAAACGATCGAAAGCGATTGTCTTATTCACCTCCTGCTATTCGGTTCAACAGCCTAGCTTTATTTCACTTATTATAATATTAAACATTTTTTTTTATTCTTAATAGTTATTTCACCATCGGGATAATTTTGTAACTTCTATTACCTAACACCATTAATTTATTTTATTCTTAACAGTTATTTTAGTATCGGCATAATTATAGGATGTTCATGACCTAAACTTAGCTTGTTTATTTTATTCTTAATAGTTATTTTACTATCGGGATAATTCTACGATGTTCATGACCTAAACTTCATTTATTTAATTTTATTCTTTATAGTTATTTTACTATCGATACAATTCTACGATCTCTATGACCCAAACTTCATATATTTCTTTTACTATAGGGATAATTGTACAATCTCTATTACCTAAAAATTATTTATTTCTTTTATTCTGAATAGTTATTTTAATATCGGAATAATTATGCAAACTCCATGACCTAAACTTCATTTATTTTATACTTAATAATTATTTTCCTATCGGAATCTCCATGACCTGAACTTTATTTATTTTATTGTGAAATATTTCCACAAAACACGTATCCTTAATTCGTACAACGAACAATGACATCAATAAGCACAAATCATGTATGAAACAATCTAAAGCATTTGATAAAATATACAATAAAAATGTATAGAAACAAGATTTAAATACAATCCAGCGTATTATAAATAATAAAAAAAAATGTTAGGTCATCTATACATCTTGACTCTACATCCATACATCTTGACTCTACATCCATACATCTTGACTCTACATCCATACATCTTGACTCTACATCCATACATCTTGACCCTACATCCATACATCTTGACTCTACATCCATACATCTTGACTCTACATCCATACATCTTGAATCTACATCCATACATCTTGACTCTACATCCATACATCTTGACTCTACATCCATACATCTTGACTCTACATCCATACATATTTACTCTACATCCATACATCTTGACATATAGCATCCCTTCATAATAAATTGAAAGCCTTAAATTAAAGTTAACAAACAGGATATATAGTTTTATAAATACTTACATAAGCGGTATTGTTTTCTCTTTATATTTCTAAATAATAATACGGTATAATTGTAATGACGACGATGCTAAAAGCTTAGCATATATTTTTAACAACAAACGTGGCATTTCATTTAGGAAGATAGCAATTATTTCGACATATGTAACATTTGCGGCACTTTATGTTTCCATTCAGTTAAACGTAGGCCAAGTATTTCGACCAAGTTATTTTTTGCAAGAACGCTGTACATCTATTACAAGACAGCAAATTATGTATACAGTTTTAAAACTAACTAGATTAAGGACTTATATGTGCAAAAGAGATCCAACCCAATTTTTAACTTCTTTGAGATATTCGAACAAATGTTTAATTACACTTTCGTTAGATATGGCACAGCCTGGTGGGTTTATTGTAATGTGGCGATCTTTTTCAATCTACCCGAAATGTTTTAAAGAGAACGAGACTGGAACTCTTAAAAAAACGGGTGCCACCGGGAATCGAACCCGCACTTACCTGGCTGGAAAACAGGCATCTTAACAACTAGACCATGGAGGTAAAATATAAGTTAAGTCGATAAGTGCAATATTATATTAAATTTATTCTTGAGACTTAATTTGATCAAAAATAAACGCAAAATAAGATAACAACATGATAGTGGGAAAGCTAAAAAATATTAATAATTTTGAAGAGAAGGGTAAGAATAAAAAATAAAAAAACATTTACTGTATTGTATAATACTTTAAGTGTATACAGTACAAACTGGTGAGCTTATTAATATATTGATTTTTTGCCAACCAACCAGAAAGATGTTAATAAGGCCTTAAGTGAAAACCAGACAGGTGTCCTTTTTAAAAAAATCTGTGTTCCAATGGAAATTAAACATGCAACGCCCAAGTTGGAATACTGACGTCTTACCAACTAGGCGATGGAGGTATGAATCTGAAGAAGACACAAGCTGTCTGTATGGATATACATACTGTGGTTAAGCAGAAAAAACGTATGTGAACATAACTAACCTCTGTTTAACCGAACAGGGTTATAGCGACATGATATATACGTAGTTTTGTACATTTTTGCATAAAATAAATCAATAAGAATTGGTCATTCAATATTTCAAACTAATAATGAATGATTTGACGCTGAAATGTGTAAAATATCTACATTACAATTCAAATTAAAGTAACATACCTGTTTCGCTTCACAAAAGCATTGTCAAACAGTTTGGCAATTATTTTGTAAAGCGAAACAGATTTGTCACTTTAATTTAAACTTTTGTATATATTTTTTTCTCATTTAAATATTGAATCATTCTGTAATAAAATGGAGTTATACAATATAAATAACAAATTAATTAATGAACTAATAATGATTTATTAAAGGTGTCGGGATTGTATAGTGGTTAGACCTAATGTTTACTCTCATTTCACCTGAAGAGAAACTCGAGGTATGATGTAGAAGAGTGAAAAATGTTATTGGAAGAAGATTTCTTTTAATCAAACTAAACATGTTTCTTCTTCCACTAATTACATTATTCCCTACTACACATGTTTCTACCGAGACTTATCCCATCTGAAGAGATATTCATTTAAGTGAAATTACAAAGTAATTGTTAACTATTTTATCGCAAAGTTAAATTCGAAACCTTTATTATATTATGTAAATTTTGCTGATGGAATCTTAATGCAAAATATGGGTTATGTTACAAGATGAAATAGTTATGTATACAATTTATAACCCAACAAATAAAGCATTGTTTTAATTTGAGAAAAAAACTGAGGTCTAAAAAATATACGATTTGACGACACCATCCGTTGTTGCATCTCGAAGTTCCGTTACATTAACAGCCTGTTCCAATGTTCCGAGCACCCCATGGCTTCTTAGTCAAACGGTCCAAGGCCCAGCTTATGGAATTATGACGCAGCGGATTCTGCTGACGTTGGCGGATGATTTCCGCACTGGCAATGATAATTGAAAATAAGACACTCCACAGCAAACATGGCAGGAGTTATCCAATCACATCAGCGACCGGCAGTTCTGTTGGCACAACAGTTAACTACTTTGTGGGCATGTCGCAATATAGCACAGGTTGAGGTATTTTGTTTCACTTCACTGCCAAGACCATGGGATACGGTGCAGGAATAGAAGATAACTATCGGAAGAGAGATAATAGATTTTAAAATACAAACATATTATTAATTCTTTAAGATAAACACATTGTTTGAAGTAACACTTTAAACAACAATTTATAAAATACATCAAAGTGAAAAAAACTAAAAGTCTTTTTTATTGGTTTGATTTAAATGTCTTTTTTTCATGTCAAAAGTACTACTCTACTCCGGTCAATAATTCTGTTACCTGGATTGCACAGCAAAATCCACGAATCAAGTCATCTTCGGTAAAAGACATCAGACTCTTCGGGTACTGCAAAGAACATTGTATGGATTGCTTCTCATTGCAGATTCAGAGGGTTGATCCATCATGTCGCATTCCTCGTTTTGGCATGATGTCCTTGATGCTCTCAAATCCTGTATGTAACTTGTTAAAAGATTTTCAGGTTATCCAGGGAAGTTCAGACCCAGGTGGTAATTTTTTTTAGATAAACTCCACCCGCTGGAGTCCGATGTTTAGCTCCACTCGTTCATCCTAGCAATATAAGATGGTTATTTCATAGGCTAAATGGCCCTAATAAAGTTTTGCCTAGATTTTAACCTTGGGACTAGTGGTTATGCAAAGGATGTCTGGGGTTATTTAATTTAATGTCGGCTTAAGTTAAATTCAATTGCAAAATATTTAAAAAGGAGAAAATCGAAATAAATCAGACCATTCTCAAAGAAAATAAGAATTTTAAAATGTTTGTGCTTTCTGTGTTTTTTTATAATAAGTAATCCGCCGTAACTAAGATGATTTGTGCCACCGAATTTAAGTTATGGTGCAATTATATGAGTCAATATACAATAATAAAACTAATTAACACAAATGACAATTCTAGATAGTTTCATGTTTTAACTGATTAAGTTTCAAAAATTTTACGTCGACCTATAGTGGAAAAGTTCCTCGAAGAAATAAGAAACGCAACATTCATTGGTCGCGGTAAAGATATGGCGTTTAGTAAATTAAATCTGTCTCGCAAAGGACGACTGAAAAATACATGATGTATAGTTTCATCATCCAGACAACACTCACTGCCGGAATTCTTCACTTCACGGCTGGTCGTGCTAACGACACATGACAGACGCTTCAATATTGTTCATTCATGGGCTATCTGTTTTAAGTATGCAATATTTTTTTTATTTCTTCATCGAGCTGCGGGAAAAAATTAGTTCAGGGCTATTTAATGACCATATAATTTATCTCTTGAATATTGCCCATGAATCATTATACTCGTATACATATATAAAAGAGTTTAAGACGACCTGGCAAGAGTGCCGATATGTCGCCTGAGTGAACCGGCACTGACAAAATCCTTCTGAAATAGATCACAGATTTCTGTAGATTATAACATATGCATTTTTTTATTCACAATATTTATATTTAAATGTGCAGCTCATTTGATGTATTATTAAAGGATAACTTATATGGCTTAGTTGGTAAGATGCTTGACTTCCACCCGGGGGTTTCGGATTCGATTTCCGATAGTATCCAAAAAAAAAGGTCGTAGTCTGGCAAAAATCAATTAATCACAATTAACTTTATAAAGACGAATAAATCATGTCTGGCAGTTACAGTAACGTCCGAGTGTGTCATAAAATCAACCGAATTCATAAAATTTCTCAATAATTAATATTGCATTTCTCATTTTTGTTTCAGGTGAGTAAAACTCCAAGAAAATATTCCTTTTGTTTTGACTCTCCACAATTACTATAAATCGGTAAGAATATTTTATTACAATTTTAAATTCTAACATATGTTGATATTTAATATTTTTTAAATATTCCTTTTGTTTTGACTCTCCAGAATTACTATAAAACGGTAAGAATATTTTATTACAATTTTAAATTCTAACATATGTTGATATTTAATATTTTAAAACCATCAAATAGGTTGTATTGTATTACATTTTTGAAGTGAAACTTCTATAGGTGCGGTAGGGGAAATTGGCCTGAACGTCACAAAAAGTGAAACGGTATATTATATCATTGTATTATAATTATTCAATTATTATTTATTATTATTAAATATTTTATTAATTAATTAATTATTATTAATTATTTTAATATTATTATTAATAATAATTAATATTATTTTAATATTATTAAGTGTATTATATTATTATTAAAATAATTATTATTTATTATTAAAAATAAAAATATTTTTGCTATGTATTATTTTTACATTAATTTATTTAATAATTATTAATTTATTTTATATTAAATTATTTTATTTTATTTAATATTTATTGTAATATTTATTTAATATTTAACATATAATTATAATAAAATATACATGTTATTATAATATTAATAATTATATTATTATTATATTATAATTTATTATAATATAATTACAAATAAATAATTAAATAATTATTTAAAAATAGTTAATTTGATGATAACATAAAAATATTAATATACTGTATTTAATATAAAAAATATTAATTTAATATTATAAAGTGTATTATATTATTATTACAATTATTATTTATTATTAAAAATATTTTTTTTTAAATTTAATTAAGAGAGATTTTCTTGAATTAACTTCGATATAACCATTTCCTAATCCTAAAAAAATAATAAAAATCGTTAACAAATAGAAAAAAAGCAATGCATAAAATCAACTTTTCATAGGAGCTAACAAGTTTCACTTCTACCGCGCGAGAGTCTCACGCATCTGTTTTTTTGTATAAAGTACGACCCAGCGGGCTTATAACCATGTAAAATTCTACCAACCAACACGAAATGTCTTGAAGAGACCAGATTGCAATAGGGTTCAAACGGGAATCCAACCTGCAATCCCCTTGGTAGGAGACATACTTCTTACCAATTAGGACAAGGCGATGGGTATGCCTGCTTCTTTTATAATGAAAGAGTTTAGTAAAAAGGGTTAATCTGATAACAGTACTTGTACTTCTCCATAACTTGTGAGAGCTGCTTATTCATGTGTGGCCAATACGCGCATTGACGAACCCCGAGATCCATGGTTACCCCAGGAGTTCTAAGCATAAAGGCTCGATTTTTGGGAATAAAGACTATTATCTCCAGGTCATGCTCTTCAATATTCAATGTTCAAATTCAAATATATTGAAGGGTAACATATGATAGAACGAAGGTAATATATGAAGTACAAATTAAGGGTTGCTTTAACTGTTCCGTGATACCAGCAGCACTACATTTATATATTTTTAATAAATATAGCCGTGCAAGGAATCACCCTCTGTTTTATATACCAACTTACAGAACAAATATCATGACTAAACACTCAGGCACATGTGGTATAGAGATAACAAACCAACTGAATGACACTGTGGGTATAGATCGTTCAGCCAGAAGAGTCATTTTGCAATAGTGTGAGTAACAGTGCGTTTACAAAAACTTGTCACTTTATTTTTTTTAATGAAGTGAAAAATCAAAAAAATATAAAAATAATATTTTATATTCAAACTTTGAAATGGACATAAACGTTTTGTAAATTAAAAATGCTCTCAGCTTAAATGGTAATAATTATAAAAATAAAATGAAAGTAAGTTTATTTTATATATTAATTGTTTAGGCTTGGCAGATTCTAGGAAACATTAAATAACAAGAATGAAATTTTTCAAGATTAAACATAAATATAAGTACAAGTATTATAAAGTAAAAATGTTCGTCAGCTTTCATTAGATTGCGCATAAAAATAAAATGAATATAAGATAATGTAACATATTAATGTATTATAATTACAATGCCATATAAAAAAGTTTTAAAATAATAATGGATGGAGTGATACTAAATTCTAGGAAACTTTAAGTTATAACAAAGTACATTCTATGCTTTCGAATTTTTTTAAATTATACATTACATTAGACAAAAATCGTACTCCTAATTTCGACATGGTAGTGTTTTTCTAATCACCGAGTATTTTAACAACACTACAAACGTGCGCTCTGCGCGAACCAATCGTGTGGCATTCTAAAACCAATACCACAATATAAGTTGTGTAATACAGAGAGTGTTACTCACACTATTGCAAAATGACTCTTCTGGCTGAATGATCTATATATTATCGGCACCGCCTAGCAGCATAAGAAGAATCCTGGCTGATATTCTTCATTATGAATAAGCAAACTAGAAACTGACCCTCTTTGCGTAACATGAGAAATCCGTGCAAAGTGAATGAAAAAAAGAACATTTAACCATAAAACAAGGATACATTTTATTTTAGTTATGAAAGTTTTTACACGTTTAAGCTGAGAGGATTGAAATGTTCTTGTTTGTTGCAAATGTTCCATTGGTAAATATATACGTAGAAATGAAATTTGACACATAATAAGGTAATGAGACACGAGACAAAATACCAGGAACGAGCCACATAGGTTAGTTTGTGTGACTAACAATGCCCTTGCGAATAATGGAGAAAATACATCTCATCGTGGTAATATACTCGTACTTCCTCTCGTTCATCGCCCACCAAAATGTATATTGAAATGGCTGTTCTGGTATGACGGGAAATCACACGGGCCCATTCAATAACCGTTCGCATGTCAGTCTTGTTACAGACTGACAAGTCTGTGATGTTGATTTGTAACGAAACCATAGAACTGGCGAAGGCAAACATTTTCTGCGATCTTTTTCAAACGTGACAAGTTTAATTGGAAACTGTTTTGTGTTGTAGGGATATAACGGATAATTCTGATCCAATGCCATTGGTATACATCGATCTGTATCTGCAACAGTGATTTGTTCAACTGAGAAGAAACCATTCATTGTTCATCTAATCTTGTGTTCATTGTTTTGACGACCTCCGTAGCCTAGTTGGTAAATCTGTCTTCTGACCCAAAAGTTATGGGTTCGATTCCCGCTGAACCCAGTTTTCAATCTAGTTTCCACTTAAATCCTCATGTTTTTGATTAGTTGGAAGATATTGTCACCCGTCAATACACCACTAGATTATTCCATACTCGTTCAAAGAAAACGTTATACATAATTATCTAGGGCACTACTATGACTGCTAGAAGTAATTGGTTTTATATTAGTGGATTTAGACTAATTTGTTTTTTACATTTTCGCTGCCGGTGAATTGGAGGATGTGTTTGTGCGTTCTCTTCTCATTATTTTCATTTTTCGTATTGTGATTTGTATGTATAAACATCGTTTTCTATTTGTGATTTTATTTTGATAAAATTTGAACTCCTATCAGCGTTTATCTTTTTTCGCTGACAGTTAATCTGAGGTGGTATTTGTGGGTGTACATTTTTTTTTTCTTAATCTACTTGCACAAGGGCGTGCGTGGAAAAAACGTATGATGTTCTCGCGGCCGGGCTCACCTAATATGTATCTCATTCGGGGGGGAATGCTATGAGATGAGCGCAGACCTTTTGACACTCGTAACTTCTATCTTAAGCTCTAGGCGAGTGAGATTTTGTAAGCAAAATAAAAAAAAATATGTTGTAAGTAATATAAAAAACGTAATTGTGGCCGCCATATACAAAATAATTGAATTGATAAAAACATTTGAGCCTTGTCCGTTTTATGGATACATTCATGTGTTCAGGAAAAAAACATCGGACGTACCATGTACGTCCATACTCTCTTGAGGTAAAAATTCGCTCGCCGTACACCGTACGGCCATACTCCTTTAGAGGTTAAATGTATGTTCTGCGATTTTTAGCTTGAAATGTATGTGCGATTTCGGAATATATTTATATATGTTACGTATGTACTATGTTGCTATCAATGAATCTATAACTATATTTTTTTAATAATTAAAAAATGTCTCATTTATTATTTATTATTCACCACTGTTTTATTTGAGTTCACTACCGGTTTTTTTTTGAGCTTCGTCTTCCTCGTCAGGTGAAGTTGAACTAAATTATGTCTAAAATACATTTTTTTCTAATTGTAATAGGTACATGAGAGAAGGCGTGGAGAATTGGCTAATAAGGGGAGGGGAGTAGATAGGCGTCAAAAGGGTGGCTTTAGAACGGAAAACATATTTAGCAGATAATTATTACTGTCCTCTGCTAAATAAACCGGAGAATACTACGGACACCCTGGACGGATATGGTCAGCAACACAAGGGTTCTTCAAAGAGCCAAAGTTGATAGAGAGTTGCTGACTAATATTAAAATCCGAAAGGTGTCCTACTTGGGTCATATACTTAGAAGAGCAAAGTACAAATTACTGCACCTGATCATCCAAGGCAAAATAGAAGGCCGAAGAGGTGTTGGCAGAAGTCAAATCTCCTGGCTCCACAATATACGTGATTGGACTGGCATAAGGGGCGTTGGACATCTTTTTCAGGCTGCCGGGGACAAATATGTCTATTCTCAAGTGATATTCAACGTTGGGGGGGACCTGACATGACACTGGGAAGAAGAAGAAGTCCTCTGCTAAACATGTTTTCCGTTCAAGTCATCCTTTTGAAGCTTACCTGCTCCCCTTCCCTTATTAGCCACTTCTCCCCACCTCAACCACTTCTCCTGTATTTATTACAATTAGAAAATATTAATTTTAGACATAATTTAGTTCAACGTCACCTGACGAGGAAGACGGAGGTCTTTGAAACTGGTAGTGTACTCAAATAAAATAGTGGTGAATAAAAAATTAAAAAATAGTGTTTTATTTATTTCATTAAAAAATTATAAACATGGCACCATAAAGTGAAACAAATGCCTTTTATAATATTCAATAAATAAACCTTTATTTAAAAGTACTCCAATAGTCGACTATACCCGCCCAAAGAATCTCAGCGAGTCAGACAACTAGAGTCGTGTTGAAGTCGACATTAACACTGACGCTCAGGTATCTCTCGATGGTATTTGAACCAAACTGGTACATCTGTTGTCTGAACGGGACTTACGACGAGAAAAAAATATATCGACACCATTAAACCACGACTACATCCAGCCTTCATGACTCATTTCCACGTATTTCTTGTGCAAGTACTGCTATCGTTCGAGTCCTGTTTAGTTTTCTAATCGTCTAACTAACTGGGTATCTTAAACAACATTTTATTACCAATTAAACAATCGATCGTAAACAGTCAAACAACCACTGAACTGGTAGTTTTTGTGGAAGTTCTAGATAGTTTTTTTTATGTAAAACACGTGATTGATTTCAGAGTTTTTTTCTAAGATTTCTTAAGACTTTATTTTCAAGTTAAAAAAAAATTACTTGATTTTTTTATTAACTCAAAAAAAAGGTTGTTTTCTTAAATATTCGATTTTGACATAGATTTAAATATTTTATTTTTAATAATAAATACTAAATATTAATTTTTAACCTTAAGATGTCATTTGCATTCAAAGTCAGACCTCGTATGTTCTAATCTTCGAAGGGAGGTTATGAAACATCGTTACTTCCTTATTTAAGAAAGCTATGGAAAATTGTACTAAATCTAATTTTGAATAGAAATATCTTCAGTAAAAAAATAGTTAAAATTTAGTATTAAGTGTTAAGGTTGTCTTCGTTACTGGGCCTCATAGTTGAAGATTCCCTCGCCATTCCAACGTCAATTCTGATTAAAAGTGAAACTGTGACGTAGATTTTTTTTAGTGTGTCGTTGCACACCAGCAAACCCACTGGCAAAAATGTATGTCATTTGAGAGAGTAGCACAGCGCGGGATTCAAACCGGAAACCTTCCGTAAGGAAGTCCAGTATGTTCCCGCGTGGTCATACACCTCAAAGGTCGGACTGTGAATTAGTATTTTACATGAGAGTTTCATTTTCCATTTCCAATAATGACTAAAAAAATGACCAGTAAAAAAGTTTCACTGTTTTTCCCATGCAGGCCTTTTGGCATCTGTTTAGTTAGCTGGAAGAAATTAGCACTAGAAAATAATTCCACCTGCTTGTGCTGTATAGAACGAATATAAAATAAAATAAAGTTTGAAATATGCATGAAAATGGAGCTTGAATACGACTAATTTTCAAAAAATATTTACTTGAAGAATTTTTAGTAATTAGTATGACCTGTTTCGAACCAAAACCCTAGAATGTTAAGTACATATTTGTACTAGAAGTCGGATGGTATGAATGGCAGCGTGTCGCCCTTATTACTGACGCACTTATTAGCAAAATGAGATTAAATTAAGTAAAATGACGCTAATGGGTATGGAAAAAAAAACGATCCAAACGTATCGATAACCTGTTTCAAATCAAGAGTTCCAACAACACGTTATAAGAGAAAATGCTTTTATTTATTTAAATACTTTACTACATAGTTTGAAATTGTATGAGTTTGTAGAACGAATTAATGAAGAAAGACAAAGAAAACAAAACAAATATTTATGTATTCATTGGTATTCCTCTACCATGTATATTACTCACATTGGTATTTCGCTATCATGTCTATCACTCACATTGGTATTCCTCTACCATGTCTATTAACTCACATTGGTATTCCTCTACCATGTATATTACTCACATTGGTATTTCTCTATCATGTCTATCACTCACATTGGTATTCCTCTACCATATCTATTGACTCACATTGGTATTCCTCTACCATGTACTCGTATATTACTCACATTGTTATTTCTCTATCATGTCTATTACTCACATTGGTATTCCTCTACCATGTCTATTAACTTACATTGGTATTCCTCTACCATGTCTATTAACTCACATTGGTATTCCTCTACCATGTCTATTAACTCACATTGATATTCCTCTACCATGTATATCACTCACATTGGTATTCCTCTACCATGTCTATTACTCACATTGATATTGCTCTACCATGTGTATTACTCACATTTGCACTATATATTTATTTTATTAGCATTTCTTCATTCATTATTTCTACATGCCCTTAACCCTGAGAGTGCTACGAGAAAAAAATATAATTGTCTATCTAGTACCGAGATATATTTACGATTCGGACGTTCGTGATAAATATTTATTTTAAACAACAAAAAAACAAAAAAAAAATATTTTTACAACATAAATATATTTTAGAATATGTACCCTTGTATTCTAAATGAATAATATTCATTTAGAATACAAGGGTAGAACAAATTTCTTCCACTGCTATAGCAGTGCGCCGATCTCTCAGGGTTAAGTTCACGTTCATCCCTATTCAATTCATTCTATATTCTGTCATATATTTTCACCCTTAATATTATTCTCAGTGGACAAATTTCTACATTGTCTTGGAGTATCTTTTCATGCAGTCTGCTTACTACAATATTCCTTTGCGTGTTTTGGAGGTTTAAAATGAGAGAGTAGAGAAAACGACGCATTCTGCGTCGTTTTAAGAGCTTCGCTTATGTACTTGTATTATGCTCATCTCAGCGAATACGGGCTCTTAACTTCCCTTTGATTCTTGGTTCACAAACATTATATTTGTTAAATTACTTCTAACGATTGCTATATCTGATATTAGAATGTGTCACTCGCCAAGGAGAATGCTTTTTCACGACAATTAATTATCAATTTACTATGTTGCGCTACTTAGCGGGAACTAATCATTAAAATGATTAATGTTTATGCGATTTTCATAATTATTCAGCTGATATGTTTTAAATTATTGTAATTTATAGTAACCATATAAATTAGTAATAAAACTGCTAATTATAGTTATAAATATAAAGAATATATTTCTAATACGTTACAAGTTAAACTTTTATCAGGGTCTCAAGTCAAGTAATCGTAGAAATTGGCGTTTATAAAGATATTTTTTTATGTGATACGATCGATACAATGTAATAAGCTATCCCTTGTGATCGTGTATGGTTGTTAGTTATCCTATGAATGGAAGATGCATTGATTTATTGTGTGCAAGCAGTTGCTCTTGAGCAAGCAAACAATCTTGACAGATCCTAATGATGTATATCGATGAAAGATGAGGATATTATAGGTGAATTTTAGACTGAGGAAAGTATGTTTTTTTATAAAAGCAGAGAAGATGTATGATGCGACTTTTAAGTGTTGTTGAGGAAAATACAGTTCGTGTGGTTAAGAAGGTGTAGAAATCTACCCTCTCCCGAACTTATCAAATTGAAAATTTTCATTTCTCACATGAATAAATGGACCACAGATTGTACAATAAATATCCTCTACATAAAGGTTTCACCATAATGCATTGAATTGAAGATTTATAAAATAAATAATTCCATCCCTTAACATCATAGATCAAAAAGAATAAAACCTCTTCAGGTAGTTTTTTTTCCAGTAGTTTGTAAAAGGCAGATATTCACAAAGATGACTCCAAGATGAACCGTTCATTAGAGTTTCTCCCAGTCCTCAGGGCCGTTAGGTTAATCCCACATCTTTAAAATATACATAGATCACCTCTGAACTGCTTCAGCCACGCTTTGAAGAACGTGAAGTGCCATACTGGATGACGGCGTTTTATGGCATCCCTTTATTCCCGGTGGAACGTGAAGAGCGGTAGTACTTAACCAGTGGTAATCGTACCACTGATAGTTCGCGTAAGATGACTGACTGGTGGTGCGTGGATTATTTGTGAAATAAACAGTATAAAAATGTTACCTTTCTTCTGAAGAAATACAGTAAGTCATTTATATTACATCTGAAAGAAATTTTATGAAAGATTTAAAAAAAAACTTCTGGGTTAACAAAAGAGAGTTCTGACGTTGTCTTTATTGCTCGGACACATAGCCTAGGATCCCCTCGCCATTCCAACTTCAATTCAGTTAGAAAACGAAGCTGTGTTATGGAGTTTTTTTATTCATTTTTAAGTGAGTGAACCGTTGCATACCAGCAAACTCTCCGACCACACCGCTGTACTATATCGGATAATAAGGAAGTGGGACGATCGGAGCAATTCGCATTTTTTCTCTTTTCTATTATTTCAAGAAAAGTTTTGGTTGTACGCATTTATGAAAATGTTGAGAACAGCTGGTTTAGGGTGATAATGAAAAAAATAACTTAAAAAAACTTGAATAATCATAATTTTCTTTCTATTTTAATAATTGTATTACACTTTCGTTGTATACAGTACAACCTGGTAGGTTTATTTCCATGTGACACTCTCTTCCAACCTACCAGAAATATGTTAAAGTGGTCTTAACCACTTAACAGTCGGATTTTCAACACGCGACGTAACACAATGACGAACTGTGAACGAATAAATTCTATACGAAAATATATTCCGTTCGGAGAACATGAGTTGAAAAAAGATCTCTCTAAACGACGCTCGGGAGAAACACTCCCAACAAGTAAGTCGAAACAAGATTTGCCCGAACGAGACTCGGGCTTGTCAGTATAAAAAATAAACTTCGTGCCCGAGTCCCGCTCGGGCAAAACTGTCAAGTGGTTAAGTTAAACCAGACTGGAAACCTTTTAAAAATAACTGATTTCCGGTGGGATTTGAACCCGCAATCTCCGGCGTTGGGAGACAGGCGTCTTACCTAGTAGGCCACAGAGATCGTCATATTTGTATAATGTATTTAAAATCTTTGTATCCAAATTAATTATATTAAATCTATGTATAATATTTTACCTATACAACTAGTATATTATATTAAGCCCGTTATCCTCTTTTAATTGATATAATAAATTCATTAAACGGAATAAATTGTTTTAACCTAAGCGCTGACAAAGCTTGTATTATTGACTGCAACTTGCTCCAATAGAGCAGTGCGGCGTTGTATGGTGAACTCACGGGTGTGAGCAAGAAATAAAAATAATTGCTTATTAAAGCGAGCCGAGCGCGCGGATCTTAATAAGGGGCGTTTCGTTCGGTAGCACTTTTCAGAGGAGGACGGTGTAACATAAGTGCGGAGAGTGCGATAGGGAGGTCCGATTGATGTTTGATTAACACGAGTGGACATGTGAAGCAAATTATTGACTTTTTTCCAGAAGTGATTTTTTTATAAATATTTAGGTAAATTAAAAATTATAGAAAATATATTTTTTTTCATATTATTTTCCACTATTAGTGTTTATCGTATTTTGCCATATGACAAAAGGCCGTATTGTTGTAACATAATATATCATACAAAATAAAAGTTTATTATATTAATTATTGTCATTCGGTTATTTTCTTCAACTAACAAGAATTTTTAAAAAGTCACTATTTAAAGTACAATATATATATATATATATATATATATATATATATATATATATATATATATATATATATATATATATATATATATATATATATATATATATATATATATATATATATATATATATATATATATATATATATATATATATATATATATATGTATATATATATATATATATATATATATATATATATATATATATATATATATATATATATATATATATATATATATATATATATATATATATATATATATATATATATATATAGGTTGTAACTTTTAAAACAGTTTTTTTTACTATTAAAATGTTTGAATATATATTTAATGCAAGCACAATAACGGGAAAAGTATTTTTTTTTCAAAGGCCGTGTCCTACTAAGAATTTATTCGGTTCAAAACAGTATACAAGAAGTAATATTTTTTTTTTCGTTAATCTAGAACTAAAAATATCTTAATAATATTATCCAATTGAGTGAAATATAACCCTTTAATAATATATTTCATACATTTACATAATTTTATTACATTGCATTACAATTTCGCTGTATACAGTTCAACCTGGTGTGCTTATTGCCATATAAACATTACACTGTCGCTGTATACAGTACAACCTGGTGTGCTTATTGCCATGTAAACATTACACTTACGCTGTATACAGTACAACCTGGTGTGCTTATTGCCACGTAAACATTACACTGCTGTATACACTACAACTTGTTGCGCTTATTGCCATTTAAATATTACACTTACGCTATATACGGTACAACCTGGTGTGCTTATTACAATTTAAATATTACACTTTCGCTGTATACAGTACAACCTGGTGTGATTATTGCCATTTAAACATTACACTTATGCTGTATACAGTACAACCTAGTGTGCTTATTGCCACGTAGACATACTCGTATCTTCTGACCAATCTGAAAACCTTTTGATTTTTTTTTATTCACAACTAGGTCTTAAAAACTAGGTGAAAAATGAAACTGGTTTCTAATCAATGTTATCATGTTTGAGATGCTTGGTCGTGATGTGCCGCAACCCCTAGCTTAGATTATATACGTTTTACTAATTAGGCCACATATATCGCAATTTTCATGGGTATTAAAAAAACATCAAAATGATTAAACTTCGACAAGTGAAATCACTATTTGAACTTAAAAACAGAGTTTTGTAAAAATGTATTTGTATTTTTTTATTTTTATTTTATACTGTATGTTATAATAAAATCATCTGAAATTAGTTCAATAAACAACAAATCATTGTTTGAACTAAAAAAAAAAACAGTATTTTATCAAAGTTTTTATTTTATATAAAATAAAATCATGTGACATTTATACTTCGAAACCACATAAAAAAGATTACCATCAAAATGATAAAAACTATTAAGATAAGCCGAATGGCCATTTGAACTCAAAAACTAAAAAAAAATGCGTTTTATCAAAATGCTTTTACTTTCTTTACTTTTTTTAAAATGTCTACTGACATTTATAATCCCAAATCAGTTCAAAAAAGTAAACATACTTCTTTTTTAAAATAAGGCCAACAGATCTACCTACTTAAAAATATTTAAATATCAAATATACAAATGACACATTATATAAATTTCTATTTAAAAACATGCTCACCGACCAGTGCATTTGATTTTATCAATTCTTAATTTATACAATTCGTAAAATAAAATGATTGAAAAAATCGTGCTAAGTAATGAAAAAAATCGTGCTATGAAAATAAAACAATCTTCCATAAATTTAATCAGTCTTTTTAACTAATAATAAATTCAACTTTCGATAAGAATATCTTACAGATAAGATAACGAGAATGTTAAATATAGAAATACAAGTCAGTCAAGTTTTTCTTTGAATATTAATTCAGATGTGCTGATTTTTATCTTGTGTCAAATAGGAAGTGGTTGACCCGATTAAACAAATTAAATTTCAGGAAATTAATTGAATGAAAGCGTTAGTGAGTGGATTGTTTATAATAATTTACTATGTGAACGCTATGAATATTAAAGATTGATATCAACAAATTTAATTATAGAGAAATACCGATGTGAATGAGAAATAAAATCGATTTTATCTCATGTGTGAAAAATATTTAATTATTGTTAATATTTCACATGCATATTTTCAAATTATTTAGGCTATTGAAACGGATACTAAAATCGTGATGAAAAAAATGTTTATAAAATCTTGTTTTTTTTTTAAAGAGAAATCTTTTTTATCATATACCTAATATACGTATGCATGTTATCAATTCGGCTGGGATGAAAAGAAATTTAAAATTAATTTGATTTTATTCAAATGAATAAAATATGCAACCGCTAGCACAGATAGATATTCAAATATTATCGTCTCACATCCGCAAAATCTGGTGATATCTTAAAATAGATAGAAATATTTGAAATAATGTCAAAATCGATTACCTACTGAGGAATACAAACCTACTTTACAAATTTATTGCGTCCACAGCTTCACTAAAAAAACATAACCTAAAAAAACTATCTTTCAAATAATACATTCGTAATAAGAGATGTCGAACGGCGGTTAGCGATAAGAAACCAAGTAAATGGGGCAATAAAACATATTATATCAGATAGTATTAAAATCTACTTGTACGATATTCCACAACAGTACTTAATTTGGTGTATGGAAGTGAAACGTGGACCTGGAAAAATACTGAAAGGAGCCGATGCTGTAAAAATACGCGCTAGATGGGGTGATATATGACAAAATACGGAATGAAGTGATTAAATATTGTACAAATTACCGGGAAGACCTCCGAAGAGATGGCGTGACAGCTGACAATCCATGTCACAAGAAGGGGAACAAGCGGAACAAACATATCATGATCTATAGGAAGAGGAAGAAGAAGAAGTAAACTTAAGGCTGATGTATTTTGTAAGATGGAGAAAGCACTCTGATATGGTTTGGGCATATAGAAGATTTATAGTAAATGAAGAAAGACTAACAAAATAAATATACAGTGCAAATGTGAGTGGAAGGTGTGGTAGAGGAAGATCAAGGAAAGTATGATTGGATCAAGTGAATGACATTTTGAAAGAAGGAAGTGTAAAAAGTTACAGAAATCATAGTTGTATGAGAAGATGTGAGTATATGGATGTATAGGAAGCGAAAAATGTACGCCGCGATAGGTTAAAAAAATACAATATAATGACCGCCACCTTCCTGTCTTAACATTTAATTAATTTATTTTTTGTAATATTTTTAGATGGTTTGGACATGTAGAACGTATAAAAAAGAGAGACTAACCAAAAAAAAATGTAGTGCAAATGCGAGTGGAAGGCATGTGAGAGGAAGACTAAAAAAAGTATGGTTGGATCAAGTGAATGATATCTTGAAAGAAGAAAATGTAAAAAGTCATAAAAATTACGATAAGGCCAAGAATGTGTGTCGAGATAGGAAAGTCTGGCGCTCTGTCCCCTCTATCCACCCCGATAGAGATATGGTGGGATGATATGTATTTAATATTTTTAATCTGTTAATTATAGTGGGTTCGTATTCCGAGTTACAGCGCTTTGATGAGAGTTTACTCTCTAAACGACGTATACATTGTTATTTTATTATTACCTTCTGAAAAAAAAAAAATTAAAATGAATTTGATAACAATTAACGTAAATCAATCTTAATACAATCTACAACACGAAATATGCATAATAACCAATATAATAAGATCGCTAAACTCGGTAGCTTTATAACATTCATATGTTCTCATGCAGCTAGCTAAGCGCATGTATGTGTATTACAGTGGATCGTAATTAATTCTTAATGTTTAATTATACGTATTTAATCTGCGAGAAAAATCTGAAAGAAACTGGTTAATATATAAAGAGATTATAATAAAAAAAATATGCAGTAATGAGCTCAATTAACGTGCCGCCGTTTTTCATTCATTTTGTTTTGAATCATTTATTTGTTTTACAACGTTACCGTGTATATTAGTTTTATACTTATTAACCATCCCACCATATATATGCTTGTTGGGGTAGAGCAGAGAGGACGTATTGTCAGACTTTCTTATCTCGACATACATTCTTAGCCTCTTCTACCAAACACCTTCTTATACAACTTATATAATTTCTTTGACTTTTAATGTCTGTGTCTTTCACTTTATTCAACCATACTTTTAGTGGCCTTCCTTTCACATTTGCAATATATATCTATTTTGGTTGTGTTTCTTCATTCATTCGTTTCACATGCTCAAACCATCTAAGTGTGTTCTTCTTAATCTTACTTAACACATCAGCCTTAAGTTCACATTCACCCAAAAGGGGTAAAAGACTCAAACACAATAAGTTCACATTCATCCCTAATTACTTTATTCCGTATTCAGTCATATTCGTTTTATGTTACGTTGAAATTCAAATTATAGTGCAGTTATTATATAAATGTTTGTATAAACGTTAGTATTGTAAATCAAATGCAAAATCTTCAAAAAAAAGTTTACAGTGGTGTGTTAATGTCCACTTTAATGTAGGTATATAAGTGAAGCCTTCTCATTATGGAAAAAGTGATAGAAGTTTAAACGTTTGTTATTCGAAAAATGTTTTGTACAACAATTTTTGAAAGACTTAACAAAGACCGAATTTAAAATAACTTTTTTAATGTTGATCGTTAAAAGTAGAATCATAGAAGTAACTTTGAGGAAGTTTGGATTTATCGATATAATGAGATATGGAAAATTTACGATACAAAAATTAGAATAAATGATGTACGAGTTCGACTGAGAAAAGGATAAAATGATATACTCGTATGTTATGTAGTTGGAGAAAATTTGACTGAGGGAAATGTAAAATGAGTGTATATGACGAATTATATGAGTGTGGTTGTTTGTGTGGATAGGAAGGTGTGAAAATTATATTGTCTCTCTCCCTACCCCAAAAGGTAATTATGTTTTGTATATAGGTATGTTATTTTCAATAAAGATAATACGGTAATCATAAAAATTGGTTGTAAATATGCAAAAAGTATCTAGCTATTGTACTTTTTACCTGTTCTGAGATATGCAAGAAACATCGCACTGCTGTCCATGGGCTTGAATGAAAAATTAATTAAAGACGGAATTTAACAATGAAATATTTACTCTTTTAACCGGTTTGATATTATTACACAAATAAAATTTATTAACATTATTTGAGTTTGATATAAAAAATGAATAAATGTTTTGTGGGTTAGGCTATATTTGTAACTAAACTTCCAATTGAAATTCAAAGAAATTAGATCATATTAGGTGGCAAATGTTTCAGAAAAAATAAAGTTGAAAACAAAAATTTCAAAATGTACGTCAAATATCTGTTTAACATTTTTCGAACGACAATAGGTTAAAACATTTTTTTTTAATAAAATGACAACTTCGAATTTCAATCACAGTGGTAACAAAAAACAATACTCAAGATGTCATCCATCCACATGATGAAAATCATCGTCATAATTTTTAATCTTGTTATCTCTTATGTTACTATTTTTTTGTTTTCGTTTTTTTGTTACAGGTATGTTCAAAAAAAGAAATCAAAATCATAAATCAAAATATTTGAATGCTCATTTCGGTAAGCTCAATTTTTTTTATTAAAAATATAATTTAAAATTTGCTGTTTCAATGTTAAATTGATGTGGTCAAATATTTTAAAATTATCAGGATTAATCGACATAAAGGTCTTTTGCTAATTTCAAAATACAATTATTTTAGTTAAAAATCATCCAGTTTTGTAAAAAGTTGATTCGTTGACACCAAAAGAAGCATTTTATACGTATGTGACTTTTCATAATCTCATGAGGATCCAAAAATATTTTCGTAAAAAGGATTAGTGAATTGAATCAAGTTAGCAGCATTGTGGTTTATTAAAAAAGGGCTAAGGAAAAGGGTAATCTTCAAATCAGTTTTGCGAGAAACAAACATTTTTTTTGTATTTGTTTAACATTTTGTTTTTCGATACATTTATTTGACAATCATAATATACATCAGATATGATAAAAATAATTTTGATGGTATTTGATGAAATAATAGCCATAAACAACTCTCAAATTCCCCATTAGATTTTTTTCCGAAACAAAATTTGGATATACTCGTATATTTGCAGCATTTAATATTTGTTTTACCTTTTGAGATATTTGTGATAAAAAATTGACGTGTTATAAGGGCTTAAATAAAAAAACAACATTCGAAATAAAAAAAATCTGTAAAATTCACTGAATGAGATTTTTTTCGATATGTCACAAATATATGTTATTTGGACATGTTTTGTATGTATATTTGTACTAAGAAATATTTCCCGATTTAAGTGAGAAAATGGATACAAAATAAATAGAAAAAGTCCTGTGGGTAGGAAAAGTGGTTCATTCTTAGCATGTTAGCCAAGCTTAGTTAATTGAAGTAAAATACGAGTATATTACACATATGTTATAAAAGCAATACAAGTGGTCTATTGTTAGCTTGTTTGATAAGCTTAGTTAAAAGTTGTAAGTTTAATTTTAACAGCTCAAATAAATAAAAGTAATATAAGTGGTCTATTGTCAGCATGTTTGCTAAGCGTAGCTTATTGAATTAAATTAGATTAAACAAATGAAAACAGTTTAAGTGGTCTAATTTCAGCATGTATGCTAAGCTTAGCTAATTGAAGTAAAACACTTCATGCAATTAAAAGCAATACAAGTGGTCTATTGTCAGCATGTTTGCTAAGCTTAGCTTATTGAAGTAAAACACTTCATGCAATTAAAAGCAATACAAGTGGTCTATTGTCAGCATGTTTGCTAAGCTTAGCTTATTGAAGTAAAACAGATTACACAAATAAAAACAATTTAAGTGGTCTAATGTCAGCATGTGTGGTAAGTTTAGCTAATTGAAGTAAAACAACTCGTACAATTAAAACCAATACAAGTAATCTATTCTTAGCATATTTGTTAAGCTTAGCTAATTGAAGTAAAACAACACGCAAAACATAAAAGTGATTCACGAAAACCGTCATTAATTAACAAGATTGACTGACTAGATGGTTTGCCTGAACTCGAAGTGCTCCGGAAAATTAAAATATTTCAAATATTTCAAAGTAGCAGCCCTATAGTATTTAGATTATGTAGATTGCATTTAACTGTTCATATCACTTAAAAGTTCGCTTCAAACTTGCTCCTCTCTGTCTCCATGTACTTGGGATAAGGGCTTATCATTAGCCCATGCTCCGGGGCCATTGGGCTGCCATGGGACTGGTTTGGGGCCCAAACTGCCTGTCAGATTAAAGAGATGAATAATACAAAATTGATTGAAATCATGATACGACATCGTATCCTTATATATCCTTCAGATGATGTTTAAAGGAAATTATATTTTTCAATACTTTTTATTTTATTTCATTCTGAGTGTTTCGAGAGTGAACGACTCAGGCAAGTGATTAAAATACTCATCATTGACCTTGCGTTTTTGAACAAGTGATTTTTTATTCATATAAAAGTAATTTTTGCATTAAGTGATTATAAAACGTACATGTCGTTCAATTATTTGAAGATTTTTAACAATATTGAAATAATATTTATGAAAAATAAATAATTTGAAACAGCTTTTCAACTGAGGGTTTTTTTTATCAAACTGAAAAAAAACTGTATTGTATTACACTTTCGGGGTATAGAGTACTATTTGTCGGGTTTTCGCTATTTGAAAACCTCTTCTTATTTACCAGAAAAATGTTAAAAAGGTTTAAAGTAAAACCAGACCCTTCGTTTCAACGGGAATCGAACTCACAATCCCCGAGTAAGAAGATTATCTTAAGTGTTTAACCCACTAGGTCACGGAGGTCATCATAGCTATGTGTATTATCAATCACAAACAAAATATTACCGTATTTTTATAAATTATCGGTTAAGAAAAATAAGCTTTTTAAAGACAATTATTTATCATGGTTATAGTGCTTTTTAATCTTTACAACGAATTTCCCAAAGTTTTTACCAGAAATCAATTTCACCTTTTCCTAAAACTAAATTAATATGTATATTTATTTAACTTTTTTTTAATTTTTACACATGACAAGAAATATACATAATGTGCGAAAAAACAACAGGCAATTTAATTTGGACATACAATTTTAATGGCTCTGGGTTTGTTGCCTTTCATTTGTCATGTCCCCGGTAAACTAGGATTTTGCCTGTATCTCACTGAGGATATGACAATTATATAACAATTTTTAATAGTAATTACTAAATCAATAAATGGTAATACTTCATTAACTTTTGTAACATATGTTAAGACTTGTATTTTGAAATAATTAATCATCTTTTATTTTACACATTTACAAATTAACCGCACCCAGGTAAAAGCACCCAAAACGGTAAAGTGCAAATTAACGGTTTAAACCCTTCGTTTTATGTTTAAATCTATAATTTTTATAATTGATACAAAGTTATACATTATATTCTTAAATGTTGAATTTATTGCCGGTAGAGATCTGCTCTGCTGTAACATATGATTATCAGAACCTTAAATATCAGATCCCATGACGATTAGCTCCTACCTATCAGAATATCTTTGACTTCTCCCATACTTCAGAATTACTCGGACTTCTCCCATATGTTGGCTAATGATAATGTACGGTGCCGAGATTCGGTTCCTTCGTTTATAGGTTGTTGCTTGAGGCTAACTACAAGCTCGTAATATCCCAACTACACGAAAACAATAAGTCAATAAAATCTTACATAAAAACGCCCACCGCGTAAACACTTTTAGTTCTTATCTTTTGGAAACATTCTTAATTGCATCAAATATACATACAAAAATGTTAAATTTCGTCTATCATCTTATAGGGTAGTTCGTCCAGGGCTGTTGCATTTCGATCTGAAAGAAGCAGTAAAAAGAATTATTTTTTAACAACACTATAAGTATGTGAAAAAAGCATGTTTCTAATTTAGACATTTCAGCGCATTAACGAAGTTATTTATTTTTATGAAAAAAAAAACAGATGTAGAATTTTTTTACTTATGCATATGTTTCCGTTGATGAATCTTGCTTTCATACCATTAAATACCCATTCTTTGATCTTAAATGTATTATATTTTGCTACTTCTTGTTAAGTATTGCATAACATCTATACTTTAATTTTATGGGTATTACAACACGATGCCTTAGTAATGATTATTAAGGGTTCACAATGACAAATAATTATTTTAAAAATATTTTACATTCTACACTAGATTCTTTGATGAACCTCATTTTTATTGTTTTTAACCCTTCCTACATTTAAATTTCTTGATTGACAAACATGTAAATAAAATGTCATATATATACTCGTATTTACATATATTTGCCGTTCTTTAACCCCTTTTTAATGGCTCTGGGAATATATGTACTCGTATATTCGTAATTATTTTCACTATGACATACTTGCCCATTTAGAAGGTAGTATACTGAAATCTTATGGAATTCAGATACTGAATTGTTTTCTTAAGCTGAATCAGGCCAACACAGTGGTCTGGCACAGCAGATAAAATAGATTTCCTTTATCACTGAAGCTTTTTAAATAATTGATGTTGACCCTTTAGAGATAAGGTATAATGTACTGCAAGTGATATCTGTCACTAAACGGCGCTTACGAAAAACAAACAGTAACTTATTATTAAGGGTGACATATTTTTACATAAGGGTAATCCAACTTCTCAAGTGGGCCCTGGCCTCACCCCTATCTAGTGAAGAGTCGTAGCGGCGGTCTTTCCTTAATAATAATTTAATTGCAGGTTGTCATGAATGAAACGCTTTGTGCTCGGACAGAGAAAAAAAGGTAAAGGTTTAATAATTAAATGTTATGATTTCTATTAAATGTCTATTATCTGTTTTCATCTGATGTCGGTAACAATAATTATTTTTTATTGTTCGTTTTTATTATTTGGTAGTGTGTAATTTACCAAAGCTATTTTATAATTGTAATCAAACTTAAATGAAAAAATATATAAATGTTCTTTATAAATAGATAGTACTGGAATTATCTCATTCGTGTAAATTGATCGCTTTTATTAGAAATATGTTGTTTTATTTAAATACAGAAATACTTACTGTCATGTCATTTCCCGTCGGGGAGGCATAGAGGACAGAGAGCAAAATTTTCCTTTCTCGATACAGATCCTTCGCCTGCCACTTTTACTTCCAAACATATTCTCATACAACCCCGTTTGAATTCTCTGAGTTTTTGCATTTTTACATTGTTCTTTCAAAATATTATTTCCTTTATAAAATCTTTTTTTCTTTTCGTTCTTTCGTTCTTGTCGTTCTCTACAATGCCTTTCACTCAAATTCGCAATGAACATATGTTTTATTATTCTACCATCATTCATTCGTTATACATTCCCAAATCATCTCGGAGTGCTCTTCTTCATCTTAAAATTATTATCTTATTATAAAGCAATTTTTTCATATTCCTGTACTGTGATTTGTGTAATGTATATTATTTAAAATATTTAATAATAAATAACTTGGTTTTTCCGATAAGATATATTTGGACATTTTCACAGGTGTTTTCCACTTGTTTAAATAATTTTTAGGAATTATTGCTGTGTTGAATAATATCTGATGTTTCGTAATCGTAATCCGACATCACGGGAGAAAGAAAATGACTCGCAGCGCAGTATAAATTATCTTATAAAGTAGCTTAAAGCCTGGAGATCAAACACCCAAGAAAGTTGCCAGTACGTTCACAGAAAATATCAAATTTAACAAAATTATCTTTTGACACAACTAGATGAGTATATAGCCAATCGGTCCGAAGATAAACCGATGTAAGGCTATGTGAAGTCTCCTTCGGAAATGACTGGATCGATTGTCATCGAAGTACCACAGAATGTGATGTGCGGATTGATACAGATGACCGCAAAAATTACAACTGATCGAACACTCGTCGTCTTCTGCAGTTTTGTCTTATTCTCATAATGCTCAGCTGAATTTTATCCAAAATCCCCTGTCTCAGACTGTTAAGCGGCCTTCTTTCTTATGTTGGACTTGCATAAATATCTGTATTGACCGTGTTAACTGAAATCTGCATACATGGACTATACATGCCAACCTTCGTGGCCTAATGTCAGTGTTTATATAGAGGTTGCCTAATTATTAACGATTTTAAATTTGATCTTAGATATAATGCACATAAGTTCAAGACAAACCCAGACACTTAGTTTTATTTTCGATTTAAAATACATATATAACTTAAGTACGACGTCATTGAGAGACAGGTATAAACATTCAATACGAAGTGCAGTTTTTTCTCTCTCTCTTCAAACCAGGGGCATCACACACAACAATAATGAAGACAAATTCCTCAAACGGAATTTCACCGAGGCCCACATGTAAGCTGTGTGTGCTGGCTACCCCAGCCGCTACTATTAAACACTTCAAAAAATATGAAGTCAGTGAAGTAATCCGAGGTAATGGCTGACCCACCATTGTTTACGTTTATTGCCTGAATCCAGATCCACCACTGTCTTCTCGTCTTGTAATGTGTAAACTAAGGTTACTATTTTTTAAATCGGTAAAATGGAGTTTTTGAAATGAGTCAAATGTAATAAGTCATAGAAATTGTATAAGTTGTATAAGAAGGTGTGTGGATGTAGAAGAAGCGAAAAATGTGTCTCGGTAGGAAAATCTGGTAATTTCTCCACTCTGTCTACTCCGACAAGTAAACGGCGCGATGGTATATACTCGTATGTATGTATTTACGTATAGTACTATGGAGCGACAATTTTTTTATTTACATTAGTTTTCCATTAATAATGAAAAAAATAAAATATCTTTTATAATGTATCAAAACGTGCAACGATTGGAAAACCCCATGTCTGGTTTGATGAATATTTTTAATGGTGATGTTGTCGAATTCAGGAGGGTCCTTTTCTAGCATCTCCTCAATTCTCAGCCTTGATTGTTCTTGAAGTTCCATATTTGATTCCTACGTTTTCTCTGACTTTTTACTTTTCCTTCTTTTAAAATATAATTTACTTGATCCAACCATACTTTCTTGGTCTTCCTCCATCACAGTTTCTACTTACATTTGCACTGTATGTTAGTTTTGTAAGTCTTTCTTTATTCATTCATTCCGCATACCTAAGCCATCCCAGAAGAGATTGCCACATAGCAATATACTCAACTGATTGTACTATATACAACGAAAGTGCTATTCAATGTAATATAACAGTCTTTTTTAATGTTAGTTTTAAGTGTTCATAGTTTTTAAATACGTTTTCTCGTTGGATCTTATTATCAAATTGCGGAGTTTTGGGTTTTCGCACAAAGGCGGCTCAACTCCTGATGGAGGCTCTGCATGACTGTGTAAGTAGCCAAAGCGACTGCACCGCATACTTGGTCTTGATTCCAGGAAAGCGAGTTTGTACATAAAATTAGATGTCCATTTATCATACTCGGACATGAGAATAGTTTTGATAGTCCGATTTTTGTTGATGCGAGAGATGATTTTCAGATCCGTGGCTGATGATAATGACGATATCATTTTGGATGGAGATTCAAACAAGCAAGGCTATCGTTACTCTTATTTTGGATGGAGATTCAAACAAGCAAGGCTATCGTTACTCTTATTTTGATGTGAAACACATTTAGAATTTATTGCTCGAGTTTTTGAATTATTCATCTAATCTCTATATCACATAATATGTAAAAATGAGGAATTAATATATTACTAGTCATCAAAAATGACGGAAGTAATTACAAAACTTAAATATATTTTGATTTATTTTTAATCATTACCTTTGGTATTTTATGTCTAGTAATCACATTAAGAAATGACAGCTGTCAAACAATATTGAAAAATCGAAGATGTTTTGAAATATGTTTTAAAGGTAGTATTCCTTACATTACGAATTATTAATACAATCAACTTATGTATCAATATTGATACTGAAAAATTGAAAAAATCCATTAAAAAAGAAAAAAAATATATAATCAAACTAATACAATTCAGAGCATTATTATTTTTCAATGTGACCTACGTATAAACGAGAATAATTTATGTTGATAAATTATATAACACTTATATTGTATTCAGTACAACCTGGCGAGCTTACTGCCATGTGAAATTCTCTTCAACCAACCATTAAATGTTTAAAAGTTCTATAGTGCAAACAAGACTGGTAACCCTTTTTTTTAATTAGGGTTCCAGTACGGTGGATAAGTGCATTCGAAGAAGTTTTGATTATGTAAAACGAAGGAATGAAGAATTTAAAAATAATGTATAGTGCAAATGTGAGTGAGAGATGTGGTATAGAAAAATCATTATTGATATGGTTAAACTAAGTTAATTATATTTTGAATGAAGGGAATGTAAAAAGTCAGGGGAATCATAGGAGTTATTTAGATAAAGTGAGATACAGGCAAAATCTTAGTTTACTGGGGACACGATAAATAAAAAGCGACAAACCCAGATCCATTAAAATTGTGTGTCCGAATTAATTTACGTGTTGTTTTTTTTTTCGCAAATTGTGTATATTTCTTGTCATGTGTAAAAAAAATATAAAATAAATATTTAAGAAGATTAATGGGCGTAAACAGGTGGGGAAAGATTTTGTCTTGTTAGAAACGTCCAGCTTTCTGTCATTTCTGCCTTTTTCGACAGGGAGGAACGGTTTGATGTTATGCATGTATTGTATTACACTTTGTATGCAGTACAACCTGGCGGGCTTATTTCTATTTATCAATATCTTCAAACCTACCAGAAAGGTGTTTACCAAGCCTGAAATTCAGACTGATATCCTTTTATTTTTAAATCTGGGTTCAAATGAGAATCGTTTCCGCTAACTCTAGGTTATGGGATGAAATTTTTTATTGATTTTTTGATATCATAAGAAGAAGAATATACCTTTAAAATATCACATACTTTGATGATTTTTTTAAATTTATCCCCCCAATTATTTACAATAAATATATCCTACGAAAGTCTAATGAAATAAAATACAAATTTTAGAAATATACGTGAAAATATAATGAAACAAAAAATAGGAGAAAATCAAAATTGAGATAGTGAAGAAACAACTTAACTTCATCAGTATTAATTTTAATTCACTTCAATATACAACCATTATTAATTGATGTAAATATTAAATAATATTACAGAATTTCCAGTCCATGTTTAGTAAAATTTATTGATACTAAAAACCTTTATAATGTGAACAATTCTATTAGAACAATCTTCTGAATTAAGTCCTTATTCATTGTTATTGCGCTCTGCAGGTATACTGAAACATAAATTCAATAAATTGCTTCAGCCTCGGTAACAAGCATTATCTAAAAGTGTTGTATCATAATGGCGCAGAGGGAAGCCAGTTCTTCTGCCGAGTTAGCCTTAATTTTCAGTCACTGCGCTATTAAGTTACACGCAAGTCGCTGGTAATCACCTCGAGTACACAGGTACGATTCTAGTTTAAGGTTGTGTTTTGCTAGATTATATAACGGCTGTGTTGATTGCCTCCATACAAATAGAGGTTTATGCACATAAAACATATTGTGTTTTATCAAAAGTTTTTTGGCTTAAATTTTTCTTGAAATTCCATATTAAAGTTTATTTAATAATAATCAAATTTATTATTATACTAATTAAATAAATCTCCATTACACGTGTTTTTATTACATTTCCTACCACCATGATCCAAAAGTTTCCGGCCTGAACATGTTAAAGCATGTAAGAACAGATACTACGCCGATCACGTTCACAGCATAGTTAGGCGATGTAACATTTCAAATTTGATACGTCTTCAAATTTGACACGCCATATTTCTTTTCTGGAATTTTCTCAGTAGAAATTGTTTAATTTCTGCGGGACTTTTCTCTATTTATGAAATTAACTCTGGGTGGTTGGAAGAGATTGCCGCTGGGCAATAAGCTCGCCAGATTGTAATTGCAATTAAAGTGTGAAATCAATAAAATAAATAAATAACTTAATAACCGTGTGATAGTAAATTTTTAACATTTTAGAATATAACAAATATACATCGGTTTCTTAATTTATTTATTACATGCTTCATTATAAATATAATTTACCGGTTTTATAGCTAGGCGGCAATCTCTTCTAACCAACTTAAAAAATATTCAAATGATTATTCATATTTATGAAATTTATGGGCATATACATATTAAAGTAAAACTTTAATATTATCAAAGAAAAAAAATAGATGGTGGAGAGGAAAGAAAAATCGGGAATGAAACACGTTATGTTACTGACTAGAAATGAAGAGTTTTTCAGTCGCTTCTTAAAGCATGCAATGGACGAATCGAGTCTAACATTGGTTTGTAACTGGTTCCAGAGTCTCACTGCATGGACAATAAATGACGAGTTAAAAACATAAGAGCGGTGGATTGGGAATACCAATAAACAATCTCGTCTGAGCAAAGCCCAAGTTCATGATCGGAAAGACTGAAATTTTTCCGCGAGATAAGAGAGGGCGGGGAATCGTAAAGGATATTATACAATAGAGATAGTATGTGAATTTGGCGTCTATTTCTCACGTTTATCCAGTTCAGCGCCTTTTGGTATGAAGTGATAAGATCGCACTTTCTCAGGTTAAAAATAAATCTTAGACAAACATTTTGAAGCTGCTGTAATTTGTCTAGATGTCTCTAGTTGACGTACTACTTAGGAAATATGTATCAAATTATAATGATTACATTGCCTTACTATACGTGGGCATGGCCGGAGTGGTATCCCTCTACCATATAGGTGCTATTAATTGTTCAGTCTGGAAACTATTCGACGGATCTAAAATTTTTCTTTTAAGTAAAGAAACTTTACACACTTCTGATCAAACATGACAAAATTTAACCTAATCATGTGTGTATCGTGCGGATTAATGTAATTGTGTATCGGAATAACAACGTTTTACATATAAATTTAAAAATACATTATACTATTTGTTATTTTTGTCGATTTTAAATATGTCAAATGATCTAAATTATGAAAAACTGACATCGATACGATATGTCAATACAACGGTGTTATATGACAGATTGATAATAATTTGAATTGCGTTTCTTAACAGCCACATTACATACAATTGATCCGTTACGCAAAAATCGTGACCATATTTTTTTCTATTAGTACAATTAATAATATATTACCTAAAGATTGGAAAAAAATCAACTTGACCATAGATAAACATTTTATTTAATATATTCAAAATACTACAGAAGAAAAAAAATGGATAGGGTTGATTATTCGTATTTTATTACACTTATTTCAATGAGCAAAATATATTTAAAATACCCTCTTGTGAATTGGCTCAAACTGGTATGATTACATGACGATTTAAAAAATAATAATTAAAGTGAACTGTCCTCACAAAAGAGCATTTGTGCTAACATAAATACGTGAAAGCAAAACGTGGACTTGAAAAATTAAGAGCATAATAAATGTGGTGGAAATGTGTGCACCAAAAAGAGCCCGTGGGGTTAGCTAAGAAAATGATGTGTTGAATGGAGTGAAATTGAGCACGTTTGAAGTGGTTTGAACTTTTTGAATGGGTATGAAAGACCCACTAAAAAAATTTACATTACAATCGTGAATGAAAGTCGTGATAATGGATGACCTAGAAAGTTATTGTTAGACCAAGGGAATATGTTTCTTTTGAAATCACGTATAAAACAAAAAAGTGAATTCTGAGGTCTGGTTGATAGTCTTCTAGCCCGCGGGTTATGGGTTTGATTCCTGTTGATACCCAATTTCACTCAAATAGAGTGCCAGTCTAGTTTTCAATCAAATCCTCTTTAACTTCGCTTTGGTAAGTAAGATTGCCTAATGGCAATAAGTTCGCCAGGTTGTGTTGTACTAAAGAGTAATTATTGAAGGAAATGTTAAGGAAAATACGTGCTTGTTGAGGCGGAGGAAGCATGTCACGATAGGAAAGTTAGACGTTCTGTATTATCTGCACCTTCTAACAGGAAAGGCATGTATACTCAACTAAGCTTTTTGCAAGAAAATAATAAACTAGGTCAGCGGCCGTAGATTAAAGGTTAGCATTAACGCTTAACCAGTGGGCGCACCATGTTCGATTACTGGCGAATTCACTTCCGGACTAGTTCTCATATTATACTGTATATATCTGAATTTCTGTTCATCGGTAGCTTATTTGCGTGTCATAATTTTTATAGCTCTTCAACTTCTAAGTAGTTGTGTCTAACGAAAAGCTACACCAGATTCAATCGACCGATTGTCTAGAAACTTTGATCTCCTTGTCATAGGAATTTAAGGTTTGATATTCAAAGGCTCCGTGCTTGCTGAAGCGCAGCAGCTTGCACATATAACATGTATTTACTTGCAGGTATCTTTCATCCGCATTATGAGTTACAATCATACTCGTTTATGAGGGATTGCCTATCATGTTGTCGTAAACTAGTTGTAATAAATCAGTTATTTTTCCGTGTACTGATGAAATATTAATTAAACCGAAAAATGAAACATTATTAACGAGATAAGGCATTTCAGTAGCACCGTAGTCAAAATATAAATTTATCTTGATTGTGGAGTTTTGGTGAATGGGTCCATTGAGAGGTGGATTGGCGGGGAAATCGCAGAGAACGGTAGCGGGGCGGGCAGCGAGGAGCGGGCGCCAAGTAGCGAGTAGCAGCGAAGTGGGCGGAAACTATTAAATAATGTATATTGAGCAGAAGCCTGCCCCAATCTTTAGATATCTCGACGTTTTTTTAGACTTAAACTGTATTTATAATAAAATAAAAATACGTGTCCAATAGAATGAATGAATACTCTGTTTGAGTCGAATTCAATAAGGTGTGAGAAGTTTAGAAAGATTCAGAAAAAAAAAACAAACAGCGAAACGTGAAACCTTTCATAAATAGAAAGGTATGCATGACAAGGTTTATGAAAAAAAATTGACCAAGTTAACACATTTTTATGTATATCATTTATCAAATTTTTAAAGCAAAAGGTAATACGAGTAATAGGACGTAGTAGAAGCGAAATATGTGAACACGGAGACTGTGAAGTGTAAATCTATTCTCTCGGCCTACAACTATCCCAATAAGAGCATTGCGTGGTGATAACGATCACAGCGATGAATCATTCTTATGATCTGTTCAATATATCTGAATTGGTGATTCGGTCTTGTTGAAGAGGGTGTTCAGGAGACAATATTTACTTCGGTCCAATGATCAAGCCTTTAGATTTAAAACCACTAGAGTAGGCATGGATTTCGCGATTTGTTATGGTAAGTGTTTGCAATAAGGACAATACTTTGCCTCTGGAGTTAAGTAACCCTGCATCAACATGTGGAAGGTTTCGATTCTGCAAAGCAACTTGCATCTCGTTCTACTAGTGAGCCCTTGTGTTTTCTATATCTCAAGATCTATCTATAAAATTCTCGAATAATCCAATTCTTCTTGTTCTATGTGAGCGTTGTTCCACTAAAAACAAATCTAAGTTCTTTACCACTATAAAACAAGTCTTCGACAATTACGTAAATCTACTAGGTAAAATTTGGTAACATTTTGTGATATATATACACAAATTGAACTTAAATATACATATTAATATTAAATAATTTTAAACAATGACTTTGTAATTTATTATTACTACTGATTTTTGTATCTCCATGTTAGTTTAATTTAATTTTAAGTACTTGTAAAACTTGTTATATGTTCATTTGTATAATACACAAAAGACACTGTTGTGTCGTTTATTAAATAAATAAATAAATAAAATATTACACATGTCTAGCGCGAGGGAGAATTCTTACCAATTACGATGTTACAATACACATTTATCCTTAATAACTACACTTCATCTTCTGTCATATATTGTCAACTCATTTACCATTCTTACTGCGCGCATTTCTATAGCATTAATGCTGCTTTTGCAGTTTTTTCATGTCCACTTTTCACCAAAGTTGATATTAAAATGTTTTATTATCTTAGCCGATTTTGATACTTTCTCTTTAACACATTTCTGGTTGACAGTAAGAGTTTGTTGCATGGAAATAAATAAGCCAGCCAAGTTTTACTGCATACAACGAAAGCGTCAAATCTTTGAAATACTCAATCTTTCAAACAGTGTTTCAACCATTCAAATGAAATGACTACAATTTTCTCTAACGTCAAATTTGTCGTGCCTCAATTTTTCTTTCAGAAAACTTAATTAAAAACACTTATTTCGTAGGTAGGTTAGGTTTCCACTACTCATATTTTCTAAATTACATTTATTCAACATTACATTTATGTTATGTTTCATAATAATTAAGATGATAAAAATCAGAAAACACCTAATCTTAGTGTAAAATTCCGACAAAAATGTTTAATTTTTAGCAAATTTAGTCTGCAGACAGAAAATATTAATTTATATGCAAAGTGTGATGAATGAGTAAGTTAACACATTAAATTGAAAAGTGTTTCTTATTTTTTTCCGTTTACATATATATTTTTTGTATAACCTTCTTCTTTTTTGTATAATCTTTTACATAACCTTCTGCAGTTCAAATGTGCCAATCACAAACATGCTAACGACAGCTGCACAGTGTTATTCCTCAATCATGCAAATGGAACAATTGGTTAACTCCATATCTGGTTTGGTGGATACGAGTATTTTAATGTATAATTAATTGAGTTCAGGAAGGTTCATTTCCTAAATCTAGGATCTTAACTGGGAGACGGGTTATTGTTTTTTTATTTTGAGTATTTTTTTGTGATTTGTTCTATAATACACATGAGAGAGATTCTATTTTTTGAACTGGAAGTTATATTTTATAATTAAGAGTAAGACTTTTTCAAATATATGTAATTGAGTTTGAAATGCCGGACAAGGCGGCATTTCAATGATTGAATTGAAGATAAATCAATTTTTGGAAAAAAAAAAAACATTCGCAAATGAGGAATCTTTCGGCAAAAAAATACAAAAATATCATATTGTGATATATATTCTGGTGTAGGTAAAGAGGACAAAATGTATTTACACCAGCCTTTGCCTTTTCCATTTTAATACATGTTCTTCTATTTATCCTGTATCTTACCTTTCTCTCGGTTGTAACTATCCGTTGTCCTGTAGGTAAGGCATTAAGTTGTCTTCCAGTCTGGAGTTTGCATTTTTATTGCCATTGAAAACCATTTATATAAAAGAGGATTCTAGTTTGGTTTTCACTTATGGATCTTTCACGTTGTTTGGAATAGATTGCAAATTGACAATAAGCCAACCAGATTGTACGGTAAACAACGAAATTCTAATAAAACTACGATCGTTCTCTCCCTCACCATAAATTTTAGATATGAGTCGTTCACAAGCCAAGTGAACCAAGTCCATTCTGGTTAGTTTTGAGTAAACTACGTTAAAAAATTTTAGTGTTTCTAATTTTGTACGGTATTTTAGTGATCGCAATTCTGAAAAGTGTTATATTTAGTACATTTATTACACTTATTTTGTACAAAAGCATTTTCTGCTAAAAGCTAAAGCTTTTCGCACACCTTTCATGCAGTGATCTAAAATTCATATTTTTTAGGACTTGGTTCACTTGGCCATTCTGAACCATCCATATAAATATTGATTTTATAAGTTTTTGTCAATCATTCTCTCAATGTGGTCAAACCATCTGAAAAATATTTTCTTAGTTATACTTATAACACCGTTAATCAACAGTTATCTTTTGTTCATTCATTCCTTACTCGTAGAAATTACGTGCTATAAAAATCAGTGCACTTGAGTTTAAAATCCATAAAATATTTTTTCATACTTTAAGCTTTAACTGATGAATGTTGTTAAATTAACAGTTAAGGGAAAGCTTTAAAAAGCTCTTGTATAAACTTGTGAGCAAAAGTCATAAAAAATTAAATTGCACCCAGAACCGAAGGACATCGACAATAAATAGTGGCAAATATGAAATAATATGACATTAAGCATCCCTCCCGTTTCACAGGACGGTAACTATATAAATAATGTTCCCGTCTATTTTGATTTGTGGTCGGCTGTCCACGGAGCCCGCTCTGTATTGTGTTCTCTGGGCGCAAACTGAAACTCCAGACTCCTTGCTCTTAACATCGCCCATAAAATGGAAACCATTATTATTTTATTATCCTCCGAGACTGGTCTCAAAAGATGGCTGGATTTTATCTTTTTGAACGCAATTTGTGTATATCCACGGATACAATTTAATGTTTTTTTTTCATATTCATATAAGGCTATTCTATAAATGTATTATATAATTCTGAGAAAATATAAAGAAACTTGATTAATAATATTAGGTGTTAACATAAGCTGAGTCCATTTTTTTTTTCAATTTAAAAATGAGCACCAAAACTAAAACAAAATGGTAAATGTTATACGTCATTCGAAAGAAAATGTTCTGCTCTACAAGATATTGTGATTACTTTTACGTTACATATATTATTTTATTTGATTACAAGCCTTCAAAATGGAATGTCAAGTAGACGAAAGTGAGCATTTCCGACACCTCCTTCTGTTCGCGTTCAATCGAGAGAATAAAGCTGCTCGCGATATTTGCGAAGTGTGCGGTGAAGATGCTACGAATGAAAGGACAGCTCGTCGATGGTTTTTGCGTTTGAAAGACGGTAATTTCGACCTGAAAGACATGAAGCGTTCCGGACGACCAGTGGACTTCGATGAGGACCATTTAAACCATATTATTCATGAAGATCCCTCAGCCAATTCTATGGTGGATTGAAGGGGAGGTTGTGTCAAGGTTCTTGAGTGATATGTGTATAATCAACCCGTGAATTAACTATGCAAATGTAGGTCAAGAAATTATTCGAGGATAGTGAAATAACTATCCTCGAATAATTTCTTGACCTACAATTCTTTTTGGTTTATTTAAGATATCATTTAAGCGTTCTTCAACCCCCCCATGTGTAAAATAGTAAGGCAGTTTATACATATTTTACATTAAAACTCCATCTCATTTTTTATACAAACCCATACAAAGTAGCATAATGTCTCATGTATTATCTCACAACTGATAAAATGTGTTTTAACCCATATTAATGTCCATACATGTCTAAGCTAATTAATAAAAATTTATTAATAAGTATTACGTTTATTGATTGCAACCATAGTATGTAAATATGAATCCTGAAATTGCACATGTATGTTAAGGCAATAGAAAAGAAAATACATTTGACAATAAAGCTATTAAACGGTCTGGGCTCATTTCCTAACATCATCCCAATCGAAATACATCCCTTTCAATGGGAAGGCGAGCTCGGACGCGAGGACGTCATATGTTTTCAACCCACGCCCTTGTAGACGTAAATTATAATATAAAAAAAGTTAAATTATATTAAATAAACAGTTGATACAATTATAAACTCAACAATATGTAGGAAAATTATAAAAATCATAAACGCGCATATTCATATACATATATACACACATATATTTACTGCCAGCATAAAAAAGAAAATAATATAAAACTATAAGACATTTTTTCTTAAGAGTTGTCAATTCATACAAGCGACTACAGATAGGACTTTAAATATGTTTATATGTTCCTCCCTATAATTTCGGAAATTTCGCATCATAACATAATATATAATTTATAGTTAAGGCATTAATACTGTGGAGGTTTAAATACATTGTAATTTGTTTAGTCAAACACTGTTTGTTATGGAATAAACAGTGTATGAGTATACAAATTACAACAATATAATATTAATTATAGTAAAGGTGCTAACACTAAAGAGGTTAAATACATTGTAATTTGTTTTATCAAACACTGTTTATTGCACTTATTGTAACGGTATAATCCTACCGGTTTCAAGGCTTTCACCTCATCTTCAGGGGAGCACAAACAAGACTGAAGATGAGGTGAAAGCCTTGAAACCGGTAGGGTTATACCGTTACAAAAAGTGGAATAAACAATGTTTAATAAAACAAATTACAATGTATTTAAACCTCCACAACGTTAATGCCTTAACTATAAACAACATTGTAATTTGTTAAGTAAAAAAATGTTTATTTCACTTAATATAACGGTATAACCCTACTGGTTTCAAGGTTTTCACGTAATCATCAGGGGAGCACAAGTGAGATTCTTGTTTGTTTTTCCTTGAACCAAATTTTATCGTAATTTTTTAGACATATGTTAAAACACACCTTATTTTTGTATTAACAGATATAATTAGTTTTTATTAATTGAATATTAATTTGAGGCGGAATTCTTCTCTTAGGTGTACAAGCGGTACTGATGCTAGTATGTGTAACAGAGCGAAATAAGACTTCTGAGGACCGAGAGTTAGTTGTCTGAAGGACCGGGAGTAATACAAAAGGACCCTGAGAGACCGGTACGTGGCGGAGGTGGGACCCATTGCATGTGTTTCCCTCGTGTTGTTACAGAGCTCTCCGAAGAAACGGGTTTAAATAGTTGCGGGCGAAATATGAATTTTGCACGGAGATGATGTTTTATGTGTCGGCACACAATCACCTGCATTTGATGATGCAAAAGACGATCTGACCCTTTGGCATCCGTGTTTTATTCAAAATATACGTGTTTAAAAATATTTAAATTGCCCACATGGATTTGAAACCCCGATGTGTTGAATAAAAATATTACTTCATGGAGTAGAAATATACATATTAGTATATTCGTGTATTTGAAAAAAAATATTTAAAAACTGTTGTATATTATTTGACAAATATGTTACCATTTCCTAACAGAATTTTTACTCAAAACTTATGAAATAACCATCATCGTCACCACCATCATGACGCTGTCTCTATTGGGGTTCACAGAGACAATAAATCTTATATATACTTCATTCTATCCTGGCACAAATCTTTCGAGGGTCGAAGAGGTGTTGGCAGGAGGCAAATCTCCAGGATCCGCAATATACGTGATTGTACTGGTATAAGGAGCGTCGGGGATCTATTTCGGGCTGCCGGGGACAAATATGTCTACTCTCAGGTGATATTCAACGTTGGGGGGACCTGACATGACACCGCGAAGAAGAAGACATATTTTGCTTTTGCTTATTCTTCTTTTATAATATTTTTCACTCTTCTCATATTCAGAATTTGATTCACTTAGTCGTGTTACGTTTTTATAGGTCTACCCATATTTTTCATACCTTCTTTACTACTATACTTATATAGATTATTTTTGTAAAATTTTCATCATTCATTTTTACGTCGTGAGCCATCTCAATGGTCTTCATCTTAGGCACTGCATTTTCTTTCAATTCGCGTTTTTTTTTCTAATATCCTTATTTTATAATACAATGTTTGTCTACACATTCTACGCAACGGTCTCATTTCAATAGCATTTTTCTTAGTCGTATCTCTTTTTTTTTACCACATCCAAGTTTCGCTTGTATATCGTAATGTTGGGACAAATATTCCATCATGTGCAGGCTGTTTTGTTTTTCTTTAATTTCTCCGGTCGGTAAACACATTTTATGACCTACCATTAACTCTATTATCTGATGCTTCTCTTATTTTAATAATGTAAATGTACTTCAAAGGAACAAAAATAATTTCGACACGTTTTACATTTCGATATCCAACATATTTAAATAGGAAAAATAGATTAAATAAATAACTGAATTATCAAATACAAACATTGTAACAAGATGACTTTGTTTGTCAATCAATTATGCAGACAGATTTATTGAATGTCGTAAAATATATTTATATTTTATATGAAACATAAAACTTTCTTTAATACATTATATCTCTAAATATATTTTCAAATAATTATTTATGTACCTTTATTATATCTTATGTTGATTTTTAAATCATCTAAGTAAATACATATACTTAAGTTTTTTCATTACTCGCACATTACTTAAAAACCATTTATAAACATGAACACAGATTGTTTGTGATAAAACGTCGACATCAATGTTTATTCAAAAGAGAAGTACTCGATGGGCTTACATAAAAAAGACATGTTTGATTGTTATAGTCATCTTCGATAGGCTGACGGAAGAACGCTCGCATTCCATTTCAGAGGATCGGGTTCAATTTCTGCCGGCGACAAAAAACTGATTTAAAGTTGTACCTGCTTTCGTGGAGCCTTAAAGACTTTTCAGTCATTACCGAATTTAATTACACTCAGAAAGGATTTTTAACGTTCAAATAAATTAAATCTTTCGATCTCTTATGATCCATGTCGAGAGCTTGATTAAATACATATTTAGTGATTTTTTTATATTTTGAAAATATGCTTCTTATTTTTCAACAAGTTTTTAGAGGTTGTATACAAATTAAGCTATATTATAATTGATGTTTTTTTTTTAATTTTAGATCAATCAATTACCAAATTTATATTCTGTAATTAATAATATTTATTTAACATGTCAATCAATATGTTAAATGCTACTAAATTTAATTAATTATTGATCAAATTGTTTTTAAAAACTGTCTTGATTATTTAAAAATCTTGGACGTTTCATAATATAAATAGGCCAAAACCCGTACGATAGTTGTCGTCAAAGAAAGAATACGAGAATTGAATTTTGAATACAAGAGAGCGAGAGAGGAATACTTCGAAACAGATTGAAATTATACTGAACGAACCGGTGTAAAAGGGGACGATGCCAATTTATTTTGAATTGTAATTCATTAAATAATTAATTATTTCTATTATATTAAACTTTATAATTACTTGTGTTTATTTATCTTATGCTCTTTTTTTGAATGCAGACAATTATATGTGGCTTTTTCACGATGTCGGAAACGCGAAAACATTAAAGTCAATGTATCTGAAACAAGTCGTCAAGGAAAACTTTATCAACGATTTAAATTGAACAGTAATGTTTATATGTATACACAAAACATCGTGTATAAAGAGATTTTTAAGAATTAAATAATTCATCAATCAAGATGTGCCTTTTTTTATTTTAAACTTTAAACATTAATCAACCATAAAAACTTGAAGCTGATCTTGCTCCATTCGGTATTTCAAAAATGTAGAATTTGTTTTACTTCCGTGACTATTTCACGGGTTGCAACTAGTAAAATATTAATAACGGTTTTTAGGTTCCAATGTAAGCTTATTGAATACTCATATTGAAATGTTTTAAATTTCAGAACATTGTGTTGCTCCCACCACAAAATTAAATTTACACCCAACTCGTTTTAAGTTAAAAAGTCATGTTCAAAGGCGTAATTAAAAAAGTGCATTTTACTGTGCCGGATGGAGTGTGCCGGGCTGTGTACCGATATGGATCGAAGTATTGTGATTATGCTGATGAAGATTTTTATAATTCGAATAGATATAATATGTAGAAAGATATATTTTTAACTTACATCACCATCACGCTTATACTTATTTAAGTAGTCAAAGAGTAGTTCATCTTTTTCATTATATACTAATATAAGCTTTTGTTACATTAATATACTTCGTCATACACGTCCTCCACTTTTTATTTTTTCTCATATTTCAACCTCAATACTTTTGTTCAAGCTTAATTTAATTTCTTTTATTATCTTTCTTACATCGTATAATGAATTATAATTTTCACGAAAAGTTTTATTTGCAAAATTATTCGTCTAAATTACACAAAACAAACTTATCTCATTTATTTATGATTGATAAAATTACAACTTAAAACTTATTCGGAAATATGACTTAAAACAGAAAACATACAAAACGACTTATATAAAGTCTGCATATATTATGAGGCTTCTACCTCCATTAGTCGACCTTGTGATTGCCATAAAACAACAAATAAAATTGTGGAATTTGCCACAAGATTGGTGACAAATTTTCGGTTGATTTTATCAACGTAAATATTTTCTTAACGACAAAACATTTTAATTTAATTTTTATTTATTAACTGCCGCGTTTTAAAAGTTTTCACATGCACTTAAAAGAAAAAAAAAAGAAAAATAAGTTTAATATATCAGCCACTTACAAATTATAACAAATTTATTTGGAAATCATATATTGAAAAAAACAAATAAAATATAATACTAAGGTAAAGTATATTCTAAGTGTATATGTTATATATTACATTGTAAAAATATTGTACATTTCCGGCCACCCGTATTGTATATACTAAGCGCTGGTTGACTTGATTATCGGGTACGGAAAAAGCATTGTAGATACGAGTATGACTTGACATACAGAATATATGTCAACAAAATTTAACAATTACAACTCAGATTTATTGAATTATGAGTTAGTGACCTAAAGAAAAAAAATATATAAAAATAATAATGAGAACCTATTTAAGATATATTTTACTCTTCGATGAATAAGTATTTTTTTTTAATTGTTTAGAAAAATCGTTAAAAAAATCTAAGGCTACTTAACTACCATGGCAGGACGACTTCTAAGAGTTCCAAGAATGAACAATGTAACTATGTGGTGACAGAAAGCTGCGAGAAGTAGTTTCTAGATTTTTTATCTAATTAAATTGTACTATGGAACACTACTAACGTGTCCAATATCACCTTAAGAGATTCTATTTTTATTCTATAAGAGTTATATTTTATAATTTTTGTAATGTTAATTATTTTTTTTACTTTCCGTGTTGTACGTTGTTGATGCATCATATTTTGAAAGATACATGCACCTCAATTGCAAATATTTTTTTACTTTCCGTGTTGTACGTTGTTGATTCATTATATTTTGAAAGATACATGCACCTTAATTGTAAATATTTTTTTTACTTTCCGTGTTGTACGTTGTTGATGCATCATATTTTGAAAGATACATGCACCTCAATTGCAAATATTTTTTTACTTTCCGTGTTGTACGTTGTTGATGCATCACATTTTGAAAGATACGCACCTTAATTGTAATTTTTTTTTACTTTCCGTGTTGTACGTTATTGATGCATCATATTTTGAAAGATACATGCACCTTAATTGTAAATGTTTTTAAAACTTTGATACGTCCTCTTTTGTTCTTTTAGTGTTAATTTAACTTATTTTTATAAAATATATTAATAAAATTCCTCTCAATATTCGTTTAAAGCAATTGGATTCTACTTCGATTACATTGATAAGACGTATAAAGGTCTTACGTTAAAAACAAATCATAAAGAAAAAAAACAATTAATCAATAAATTCTTATATCATTTAAAAACATGTCTTGGTCAAGAAATTTTACATTTATTAGACATGAAAGTAACATATTGCGAAAAAAAAATTGTTGCAAAAAATAGACATTGCACTATCTTCTATGAATGTAATATTCATTTACCCGTTGTGTTAAAATGAGATTTATTTCTTCTTTAGTACAAGATTTGCTTTCAATTGCTAGTGGTTTATCCACTTTTTTAGACAAGATGTTTCAATCGATTGAATAACAATAGGGATAAAAAGTTGTTGCAATAAAAATGCAATTGTTGCGTGTTGTATTTATATTTGTATCCACTTTTAAAATAAGTAATCTCTTCAAAATTAAAAAAAAATTGAAAAAAATACTCAAATGACATTTAATACATTCAATAACCTGGAAAACTTTACGCCAAATGGCGTTCTTCGAAATGGCGATGAATATTAAGTAATATTTCTGTAAACAGGGTTCAAACAAACGAACATCTATTGCAGATAATTTTCAGTGAATGCACCATGTCAAATATTAAATAATTTGAAATCTGCAATTTAATTTTTGTGAATATTTTTCACTCGTTGCTTCATGAAAAATACCAATTGATAAATATAACTTTGTTGGACACATTTCTGTTCTTTTATATATTTACTGTCTTCGTTCTTATTTATCTTGTTTGCTGTTTTATATCTATCTATATAAAAAGTAAAATAATTTTTTTTGTTCGATACAAAGTATTTATGCAAACGCTGAATAGTCAATATGCTTTAAATCCAGTCAGCAGACAAACTGTAGGCAAAGGTGACAACTTAAGAATAAAATATTTTATTTATACAAGTATAACGATGGTGTGAAAATCGTCAGAATACGTTATTTCACACAATACAAATATGTTCAACAGAGTCGGTTGCAAATGCATACTAGTAAAATTACAAGAAAAAAACTGACAAATTCCAAACCAAGAATCGACAGAGAATGTAAAAATTTGGAGAGCTCTTGTGTTGCAGCGCAAATATTTTATCTCTTTTGAATTACGCCACTTTACTTTCGTTAGACTTTTCGTTGAGCAGATCAGCCTAAATGGATTATACGAATCCGAGTATTTAGTAAAGTGGAAAGTAAAGATGCGTCACCGAACAGATACGCAACGAACATTGACCCACTAATATTCTCCACCCGAATTTTAAACACACCCCCTTTAACTAATTGCATCGTTACTATCCTTGTCATTTTTCTTATAAAGACTGGTTCTAAGTGAAGTCCGGACGGAATGTTGAAATACAAGTTTGGCATCGGTCCCCCTGTGGCGCGATCGTTCAGTCTTATCTGTGTATTGTCAGTTATTGTTAAAATCGTAACCTGTTTGTAAAAAGTGAGCTTTCGTTTCAAAATGAATGTTTATTTGTCCGTTGTTTATAATTGTAAACTTCCATAACCGACGTTTATTGAAGTTAGAACTTTACTTTGAACTTGAAGAAACCGATTTGAAGCCTTCTACCCAACTACGAATGCAGCATTGAAGACCCATATAGACACCATGAAATTCTTCTATATCCAGTTATAATAAAACCACTGAGTAGAAATTTTCTATCATGCAAGGTATAAGAGGTACTTTCTCAAGACTTGTTGCATTTTAACATAGAATATTGTCACATTTTACAATAATCTTACACTGGCATTGAAATGAATATTATTTAATACTTATTATGAACTTTCTATTTTCAAGTCTTGATATTATATGACAAAGAAAGTAAAATTTTATTTTAACAATATTTTTATAGACTTATTGAATAAATGCAGATTTTTTTCAAGGTGACTACATTTGTAGTGAACATACGAGTACATATGAACCGTTTTTCCTAAACTAGAAATGATGTTTACCTAGTTTTTCTTATTCCCGAATATTGAATTAAAATATTTGCAGAACTGTATATGAAATTACTTGAGGATATCTACACGTATTATTTTTCCAAAGCAAATCAATCTATTTTCAAATAATTTTACTGTAATCTCTTTCAAAATCAACTTTTTAAGCATAAATTTTAAATTTACCTTAATGAACTTAACAAAATGTAATTTTCTACTTGAATAAATTCTAATATTTTAGCAAATATTTTATCGTTAAAAACATACTTATTTATCCCGAAAACGATAAAGCAAACATGTTTATATTACTCATATAATATAAACATGTTTGCTTTATCGTTTTCGAGAGTACAATATTTTTTATAATATGGCTGTACATATCACCATCACGCCACATTTCTATTAGGGTAGAAATAATAAATTTCCACTTCTGCCCCGTGCATATGTGTACATCTCGTCATGCACATTCTCATTTTATTAGGACTTTTCATTATTGTTTCTTTAAAATTTTAATTAAGTTGGTCGTACCTCGTTTTTCTAGGTCTTCCTTAATTTTTAGTACCGTATATACTAGTGGTATTGATTATTTTGTTAATATTTTGTTGAACATTCTTTCTACATGGCCTAATCAACTTAATATCCCTTTTTTCATCGTAAGTATTGCATCTGATTTCAATTTGCAATATTTCTTAATGTCTTTCTTCCTTATTCTGCCATACATTGTTTTTAACACTTCTAAAACACATAAATTGCAGATAATACATTAAATACAGAAGCTATCAAAAGGTCTGGGCTCATCTAATAGCATCCCCTCGGCGAAGATACACCCCACCAATATAGGGCGAACCCAGCCACGGGGACACCAGATGTTTTTCAGCCCACACCGTTCTACGCAATGCTCTTATTTCTACTACATTTTTCTTACTTTCATCACTCGTCCAAGATTCGTTAGCAAAACCTAATGATAAAGCACAAATACATGTATTATATTGCATTAATATTATTTTTTTAAATTTGGTTCGATCTCTCTGATTGTGAAAAAGAAAATTTTAGCATAACTTGTAAATCAAAATATACCAAATGTATTCAATTTTAATTCGCTTTATACTAAAAAATGTTATTAATAAATATCGGATTTAAATCACGTAAAAAAATATATGATCGTAAATTTTCTATTAATTATGAAATTAAATCAGAAATATTCTAACACTCCACACAATAAATATTTTTTTTCTTTGATTCCAAAGTATCGTCTCTTTGAATATCTCTTATCTGGAGAATAAATTCTGGTTTTCCATATACATAATGTCACACTCCAGTTAGTCTGTGAGCTTAACTTCTATATTTATTATAATCGGCTTATAGATATTTTAAATGTCAATAATTGAACATATCAAAATATTCACGACATTGATGAAAAAAATAAACACTGTTTCTAGTTTTTCTAATTAGGCTTTAGTTTTAAGCCCCTTCCATGCTTTGGTTACCAGAACCGCATCTGGGATATAATGAGAATACATTTTGAATTCGGTACATTTTTCATTGAGTTTCGAATTTAATTATACCTAGATGACATCCGTGGCCCAGTTGACAATAGGCTTATCTTCCAGCCCAGGGGTATAACGGTTCAATTTGCGTTATTACCTAAAAGGCTTTTTTAACACCTTTCTGATAAAATGGGATTGCCACATGATAAAAACCCACTAGGTTGTACTGTATACAACGAACGTGTAATACGAACCCAATACTTTTCCAATTGGCATAACAGCCTTTAAGTGTGTATACTCACTCAATAATGACACAGTGAAATAGTCCTAGAAAAAAATAACATAGTTATGCAAAAGGACCCAGCCCTCAGTTTTCCTTAATTTATTTAGAAAATATCCAGCTTTTCTGGGTTTGAATGAAATATTTTACTAAAATGGCACAAGAAACTAATTTATACGACCTGATATATTTGGCTCATACAAGTATGATTTATGTTTATTTTTTTTGAGATTTCAGCTAAACTAAAAAATATGGATTTTTTGGTTAAAAAATACTCGTATATGTTGAAGTTTAGTTTTTTGATTTTGGTGTAAAGTTCAAACCATTGGAAGTAAAAATGTTTGCAAGCAAGACAAGTAAAACAGTTGATTTTCTTAAACAAATTTAATTATTTATTTAACTATCGTATGTATCTTAAAATAAATAATTGAAAGTATTTCTCATAAATTGGAGCGAATACTAAAATTTGCTTCTTTAGAGGAAGTTTATGTCAACTTAGTTTATGAAATACTTCCAACATAAGATTTTATTTATTAGATATAATAAAAAAATACAATATTTCTAAATCATACTATTTCCCTATCGGATTAAGCGGTTTAGACAGAGCGTAGGATTTTCTATAATTATATAATACATCTTCCACCTCCAATATATCCATCTATTTTCTATAAGGATATTATACATCTTCCACCTCCAATATATCCATCTATTTTCTATAAGGATATTATACATCTTCCGCCTCCAATATATCCATATATTTTTTACAAGGATATAATTCATCTTCCACCTCCAACATATCCATCTATTTTCTATAAGGATATTATACATCTTCCACCTCCAATATATCCATATATTTTCTACAAGGATATAATTCATCTTCCACCTCCAATATATCCATCTATTTTATATAAGGATATAATACATCTTCCACCTTCAATATATATAATACATCTTCCACCTCCAATATATCCATCTTCCACCTCCAATATATCCATCAATTTTGTCCTATAGCCCCTTCAATTTCTGTGAATTATCACATTTATTTTTTGAAAATCTCATTAATTCGATCTAAATATAGATCTTAATATATTATTTATAGTCAAGACATTAACACTGTGGAGGTTTAAAGACATGGTAATTTGTTTTATCAAATACTGTTTATTCCACTTTATGTAACGGTATAAACTTACCAGTTTCGAGGTTTTCACCTCATCATCAGAGGAGCATAAATAAGACTAAACACAAATTTCCTCACGCTTGTATTGAATATACTCATAGGTTATACCCATTTGTTCATCATGTTCAAACGACTATAGTGTGCTCTTTAACGCCCTTGTGACTACGTTAGTTTATTGATCATACTCATCCTTAATAATTATTATTCTGTCACCTGTACAGTTTCCATTCTTATCTGTACACGCATCAAATAAAAAAACCTCCTACGGTTGACTTTTTACTTGTTTTTCATCAATTTCTGGAAATATAACTTTAAATAATTTCACAAACATCGTAATGTAAAAATAACGAAGCTTATGGAAATATTTTTTATACCCCCCCCCCCCCCACACTAAAATGAACTTTTATGGAGTGCGTCATAAAAAAACAATCCTAATAGGTACTGGGTGATATTTTCCCTATATACTATCCTGGAAGTTACGCACATAATCCTTTATAGGGAGATACTGAACATTGATAAACCTAACAAAAATAACGACCCAGTATTGGAGTTTGTCTCTTTCGTGTTTAGTTCAATCCACGTACGTTTGAAAAACGGGACACTTAGCACAAAAGTATATCAAAACTAAAATATTCAAAATCACAGATAACGATTTAATACGATACTTGTTACCCCCGAAAATATTTTAGTATATTACTCAAAACATTGAGGTTATGTACTCGTATTAAGCATATCGATTAGTATCACACTTTTAAACCAGTATCAAAGCGCATTGTTCAAAAGGTGTTTTCTTAGAAAAATCTTACGAACACTGGAGTTTAAGATTTTTAACACTTTTTGTGAGGAGTGTACATTTTTTCGAGTCTTAAAAGCTTTGACAAGCTTTCCAATAACAACATAGCCATCCACGAATGAGCACTTAGCGGATTAGTGACACGAGTTTTTTGTATTGTGCTTTGATCTAGACTCTGCGTCGTATTGTGACAGTTAATTTTTGTTTCGAGGATTTATCTTTTAAATACCTTGAAGGATTATATCTGCCCACATTTACAATTCAAAGAAACATTCTGTTTGGCGGTGAAATGCCTCAATCATATTTTAATAGTTATTCAAAATATACTCAAATACTTTTCAAGTTAAAATTTTACATGCATGCATACATATCATATATTTACGACATGCCCCTTTTGGGGCGAGTACTTATAACAGGTATTTTTTTTCAAAACAGGCTTAGCCCAATTACTTTGAAAAATACAAGACATGTTAAAAATAAAGAAAAATTTCATAGAATAAAAAAAAAAAAATTATATATAATAAAAAATAATGTATATGCATACATACGAGTATATACACACAAACATATGATACACATATATTCACAGTCACTTAAGTACGTTGATGAGTGCTTTCTAACGCGCTCAATCTTAGAAGAAAATTTACTTTTGCTTTTGGTAAGCTGATATGAAATATGTCAATATCCGAAGCAGCCCCGTTCAAAAGAGTTAAGGCCCTTCCAACAGGCATAACGGCTGGAAGACCCGTTCTTGCGTATGTTATTGAGAACAGTTCTTGCCGGCGCAGTCTTGTGTAATTGTTAGGAACATTTAACGCTAATCTTTGTAGTAACTACTACACCTTCCTACCAAAACACTGCCTTTGTCTCATTTACATTCATACATACTCTTCTGTTTCTCATACTTCTTATATTTCACTGTGTCAAAATTTCACCAACTATATCCTTTACATTTTTTCGGTCTACCTACATTTTACACAACGATATTATATTTATTTTGTAAGTCTTTCAGAACTCATTCTCTCGATATGTCCAAACCATTTCTTTTAAGAGTCCATTTTTAATTCTACTCATAACATTTGATTCCAATAACAGTTATCCCTAATCCGGCCATTGCTTACTATATCATACATTGTAATACCAGATATTTTTAGCAAAATACGTTTTGCATTTATTTGACTTTTATTACACTTTCTCAATGTCATGGTTTCACTTCCATACATCATGATAGGCACTGACGGGCCACTCGTTGTTTTTTTTTTTGGCAAATATAGTACTCAGTGCACTGTTGACCTTGTTTAAATGTGTTCATTTTACATTTTTTGTTTTTTTTTTTATTTCAATTTCAAGAGATTCTCTATTGAACATTGAACATTGAACCAGAAATAGAAAATATATCGACTTTTTTTATCAAATCTATAATCTGAGAGTTGAACATCCTTTGGTAAGACGGAGCACCAGAATTTCCTATCGTTACACACATCTTCCGTCATTTATACATCCATATACCTTCCCGAACAACTCCTACGATTGCTCTGATTTTTAACATTTAAAAAATCAAAATAAATGTCTCTTAATCCAACCATACTTTCGTTGGTCTTCCTCTACCACGCATTCCACTCACATTAGTACTGTTGTTTTCTCAATCTTTCGTTATTAATGATACTTAGTAAATCAGCAATAAGCTAACATTCATCCCTGATCACAGTGTATAATTTTTTTTAAATTTAATATTACATGAAGTAAACTTTCTATGCCTTATGTAAGAAAATTATTAATTAACTGATAAATTAAATTACTTTTCCTATTCATAACATCGAAGATGCAATGCATTCAATTATAGAAATCCACTGGATATTGCTTGGTTGTGAATTACGATTGAAAATTGCATTGCCCCGTCCGGCTTATTAAATGCGATGCAACTTTGTCATTTACATTCATTCGATTAACACTATTAAGGGTACGCCATAATTTTACACATTTCTTTGTTAAAGATGTAAAATTTATCGCAACTGTGTTTCATAGTGATAAAACCATACCCAGACCCTAGGAGAGCAGTGATTTTCAATTGTTTTGATTTAATTCAAAATTTTCCCTCATTTGACGACCTAGTTGATACCACCCTTAACTTCGATATGGGTTTGACTCCGATGGTACCTGAAAAAAAATCTTGTCCGGTAAAAAGAGTTTGTCTGGTTACAATACTCATTGAGCTACACGTGTGCTGATATTGTTTTTTCGCGTATGATCACAAACTGCGAGTTGCATGTCTCCTCAAGCAGTTCTAAAGCTGAATGAATGCATGTGAATACAACGTTGTCTCTCGGCCACGCTCTACAAAAGATCCGAATCACCAATTGAGATGTGTTGAAGGGTAACGTACGGGATATGGTATCACAATGATACCAATCTCACAATTTCTTGAACCAGATGATGCGTCTTCTTCCCACACTTCTGCAATTGTAAATATATATCAAAAGTTTATTTCTGCAAGTAATGAGATTATGTAGCATCTGACATCTATAAAATATATGGTTTTGGAACCACTGCACCAGTGGTCGGGTCCGTCGCGGGGGTTATCTCCGCATTGCACGTATTGTATTACAAAAGACAGTTTGAATGCATTCAATACATCGGGAAACATCAAATCTGCTCACGGCTGCAATATTTACTGCAGCCATGATTATCGGCAAGAGCCAACACAGATTCATTAGTCCCCGGTCACTTGGTGAGGTCGTGCAGCGCTCTCCAAATAACCTACCTACCCTTTTGTTCAGGAGAGAACCTTGAACATAAGTAAAAGAGGTTCTCTCACAGCCTGTGACTCCGACCATGTGAAATATTAAACTCGATCTGAAATTATTTCAATGATAGCGAATTTCATTGAGAGCAGAGAGAGATTTTGTTTCAAATTCATTGTTACCTTCCCAATGAATAACTTTTTAGATAATTTTTATATTTATTTCCATCATTTTACATTTAAATGTTTTTCATAAATATATATAAACATAAATAAGCACTTTTAGTGTATGCTCAATTGGACGCAGATACATTCGCATAAAGTGCACAAAAAAAACATTTTTAGTTTGTTTAAAATATATAAAGAATATAAATCAATTCTATGATTTTTAAAATACGAGTATATACCCATTTTAACGAGAATTTCAATGCTAAATTCCATCTTTCAAAATATTATATGTAAATCCTAACAACGCAGACTGGCGTTTTCTCAATTAACCCAAAACAGGTAATAAATATGCTTTTGTTCCTTTTTTAATATAAACGTTCAATATTTAATTGGCACCAGAAGAAAATAATGGTTAACGTTAGAATCAATTATAGTATGTTAACTTAAAATACCATCAATATAGTTAACCCGGAAATACCATCAATTTAGTCAACCTGAATATATCAAGGTTCAGAATAAACCGTGCAAATTACGTTGCTCTGTTAATATGTAACGTCGATAAAATTGCGGATAAACACATTTTTGCCTTTGCGAGTTATTTTTATCGTGTAACGAAAGCTATACTTAAACCAATCTAACAACTTCCGTGTTTGACGATATCAATTTTCAATGTGTAAATTAAGTAAAACCATTCGAGAAGTTTAAGGCTAACACGCACATCCCATAGACTAAGAAGTATCATACAGCTATAAACATAAATATCGTTATTGATTAGGGTATTTCACCCATCAAGTAGCGCTTGTTCTCTTAAAACGACATGCGCGTGACTGTAAGCGTACACTTGGAATGAAATGGTAACTACACAGTATGGCAGTATGCGAATAATCTGCCTCTGAGTTTAGGATGAATAAAACAGGCTAAAGTGCGTCAAAACAGTGTCAGGTCTACGAGTTTGGAGTTACTCGTACAATTATTGTGTGTTGTTGATTTTATGGTATTTAAATAGTAAATTTTAATTAACCATACGATAAATACGCATTCCCTATCACGATTTTACCAGTTTAGATCCTCTTCATTCCTTATTTATAATTTAAAGATGTGCTTATTTTCTCAAGTGTTATTTCTAATTTATTAAAAAAAATATTTCCAAATGATTTTTATTCTTGTAGAATCAATCTATTTTATGGGAGGAACGACTACCCCGGCTAAGTTGTTAAGATCTAGGTATTCCATCCTTGTGTTTTGTGTTTGACTCCCTTTGATACAAAAAAATGTTCATCAAAGGTTTCGGCTTTAATTTTGTAGAATTGTTATTCCACTAATTACATTGTAATTAGTGGAATAATTAAGTAATTTATTATTAAATATTCTAAAAACATTTGTCAGTCTGCTTTAAAAAGTCTATTTAGTAACACAATACTCACAAGTATTCTTGCATGTGCACATCCGGTGGTATTTCCATCAAATGCAATAACGAACTTTGAGTTTCTTGCCTACTCTGTGATTCTTAACCTGAATGCTCGATTACTAGGACCGATTTTTTTTAATCTCTCAGCCACGCTCTTCAACATGTTTGCATCTTTGATTCGGTTATATTGAGGGGTACCATACAAACGAATGAATAAATTGAAAGAAACATCACATTAAATAAGTATATTTTACAGTTTTATTCAGACGTTAAAAGGATTAAAATGAAACATTTTAATGTAGAAAACATATATACAATATTATCTCTGTTGTATTTAACGAATACAAAATATAACTACTGAAATAATACTTAACGAATACAAAATATAACTGCTTAAATAATACTTAACGAATACAAAAAATAACTACTGAAATAATAATAATACAGAATTGTGAAGTCTTCTTGACTTTCGGCTTCCAAATAACAACGTTTCAAAAAGTTAAAATAATTATCTACATTACAAAGGTGTCAATATTTTTAAAGAACTGCCAAATAGTACTTAAAAAGCCGAGATTATCCGAACTTTTCGTTGTCAATGTATTTAATATGTTAAGGACAGATTTATTAAGTATTTTTGAAGTGAAAAAATATGTAAATGTAAGATGACCTTTGTTATTTTTTTGGCTACTAATGTTTGACAGATAATCCCTCATGATCGAGTATACTTGTCAGTCTTTTTGTAGATGAAATACGCTTGTGCGTGTATTGGTTTACTGTGTGCAAGCTGTTGCACTTTATAAAGTACACATACTTACCAGATAAAACTCGAGTTCTGATTGCAAAGAAATGAAACTTCCAAAACGAACGGCAGGTTTAATATGCTATAGCCTTTCTTTATAGCGATTTCCGTTGCTTTGTAGCGCTTTAAGAATTTATGATAAGCAACATATAAACTACAAAAGAAAACATAAATTTAGTTGTAATATGGTCTAAAAGTAAAAACAGGGCCGAAGGGAACTTGCTAGGAAATGGATATGACAAATTTAGTTATACCATAAAATATCAGATCTATGAAATTGACAATCAGGGAGTTTTATGTTACCTATCTCTAAATGTAAGATATATTTTAACTACAATTTTATAATACGCAGCAAATTTGAAATTTATATCAGGATCTACTCAGTAGGATTCTTAGAAATGCAATTATAATGCACGTGTGATGAATTTGTAGATATTCACCATACATTTCTAATCGCGAACAATTTCTTAGAAAAACGATTTGCAAATATTTGCATTGTATTGATGCTTACTTATTATAATTACTATGTGTACAGTTGTGTCTTTTATGTGAATGTTTTGGAATTTAAATTGAACTCAAAATAAATAATAAAAAATCTTCGGCATTTATCGAAAAGTATAAAAAAAGGTTTTTGTTCTCTAAAATACTTAAAAATAAAGTATGTTGTATTCTAAACAATAATTCTAGACACCCTCCAAGACTAAGATAGTAGGATACTTGTCCTCCCGCCCGAGTACTGCGAGTTCAATGCCCATTAGTACTCAATGTATTTTCGTTATATTAATTGGTGTATAAAAAAATCCATTTTCTAAAGTTTCAAAAGCTAAGTCTTAGTAAACAAATAAACAAAATGTATGTCTTCCGATCTGAAGTTTACAAGTTCGATACTCATTGGTATCTCATTATATTAAAAAGGGTTTCACTCAGGTTTTCACTTAAGGGCTTTTAACATTTTTCTAGTCGATTCGAAGAGATTGCCATATATTAATTAATAAACCATCCAGATTGCACTGTTTACGATGAAAGTGTAATAAAATAAATACTTGTAGTCAAGTTCCTATGAAACTTCTGTTGCTTTACAACATTGAATTGAGCGTGAGTTCTTGTTATAAAGAATTACGAAACATTTTTTTTATGAAGTAGTTGCAATTTCAAATGATTTACAGAAATCGAACCATTGTAGCATTACTATAATATTCCATTGGTATTAAAACAGCAAAATTTCAATTTTTACTTTTTATTAACCAAAACTTTTCTTTTGGGGTTAGCTTAAAAAATCGATAATATCTTTCAAACGATTTGGAATATACATATGTTTTTTGCAGGAAAAAAATAAAACATTTTCATGATGCCAACGGTTATCCTTTTTAAGTAAAAATTAAAGACATTTCTTAAACAGGAATGGGAAAAAACACCGATGAAAAGGTCAACATATTCAAATATCATATATTGGGTTGTCCGGAGATTTATTTAGTGTTTAAAGTCAAATTCTAACGTAAAATTACACCAAATGCTTTTAGACTGTAGTTTTCAATTTCATCTCTCGAATCTTATAATGAATAACGCTGGTTATTCTCAATGAAAGCCTTGATTTAGTCGACATCAGTGGTAATCGGCCTCGAGAGCGGTCATCATCTTATAGTGTCATCTCGCCATTCCTTTTTTTTTAAATCACATTTGACATACACCCGTACACTGTACATGTATATTTTTTTGGTTTATGTTGTATTTTTTCTTTTGCCGTATTAAAAAATACCACTAACCGAAAAAAAAACTTATTATGTTCCATATTCAAAATGATAAAAAAAACTGCTCAAGTTACTTTGGTATAATATTGCCGAAAAATGCTCTAAATTATTACTTTTCATAACAATATCACTAATCGAAAAAAACAACTTATTATGTGCTATATTCAAAATGATAAAATAAACTGCTCCAGTTACTTTGGAATAACATTGCCGAAAAATCCTCTAAATGATTAATTTTCATAACAATATAAATTCAGCACATTTGGAATGAAGGTAACGACGAAAGTTCTAACCCTAATGACATATTTTGTAAAAATACGTAACTGCTTTTCGGACAACACATAATATTATTAAGCAAACTCAAATTGTCTAGTCACATAAATTCAACACAATATTTCATTCTAAACTTTTTTTATAAGAACCTGATGTCGTTGTAAAATTTCTTAACATATTCTTGATTTTAATTTAACGGTATGCAATTCAAAACATCTCTTGATTGAGTTGTATAATGTGACATGAATTTATTGAATCTAATAAATCTTATACCTACATTTGTCACAATGGACAAACTGATTAATCTAATTGACTCATTCCATGCATTCCTTAAAAAAATACGAATAATAATTATATGCGTTAAGACCGAGTCTTATTTATCCGACGTGTTAGTTGAACCACTCAAAACAATTCTTATTAATGTGTTCGTACAAGTTGTGCAAGCGGAAGGAAACCCGAGTGCATGTTTGTTAAAATTATTCAATCTATTATCTGACTATTACAATATAAAATATTTACTAATTCCAACTTGTATTATATAAACAAGGTTGATTTAATTATGAATTAATATTTTTTTAAATTAAGATTAAGAACATAAAGAATGTTGTAAACTATAGTGTTTGGTTATTTAAATATCATATACTCGTAATTTCTTTTTCTTTACGTCTCTTTCTCTACTTTGAAGGTTAGCAATTATCATGCGTATTTTATCTTTGTCTGGAGCTGCTCTGAACAATGTATCCATGCCATTGTGGAACCACTCTTTTAGGTTCTTTAGCTAGGAGTTTCTTCTTCTTCCTATTTTTTTCCATGTATCTTCCCCTGCAACATGGCATGGATGATTTCAAGTGAGTGCAAGTAAGTGTTCTTTGTCCTTTTTCATGCGTCTGAGGACCACTTCATTGTGCACTTGGTCAACCAGGAAATCTTTAACATTCTCATGTAGCATCCCATTTCAAATTAGCCTCTTTGATTTTTTGGTAGCTTGGGAGTGTCCAAGTCTCCACGCCTTAAAAAATACTAAATGGGCGTAACATCGTACAATGCGCATCCTTAATTTGAAGTTAAAGTCTCTATTAAAGAAAATATTTTTTTGAGGTTCTCTATAGGCATTATAACGTCAAATGAGTAGAAACTTGTTAATGTAATTTTGTAGGATTAGGACTTTTATTTCCAGCAAAATGGTGCAACTGTGTACAACCATTGTGGTGTGAGGACCTATCTTGATGAACAGATGGATAGGACTTAGATTTAGCACTGAATACTCCCTACACTCCTCAGAACTTAGGTTAATAAACTTTTTAATGGGGACTTTATGGGGAAAATAAAGTTTATGGCACAAAACCGGCAACAGGTAACTAATTGAGAGTAGCAATTGAAAGTAAATGCGCCCAAATACCAAAACAAATTATTCGTGATGTTTGCGATCCCACGTTATTAGCAATGCATATACCATCTGCATCCACATTTCGAATGCTTTCAGTCGGTTCAAACTTCTTACTTTGAGGGCCCATGATTCCACTCCATGCAGTAACACTGACCAAACGTAGCATTTGAATAACCGTTGTCGAAGTTTCAAGTTTAGATTATCATCGCAGAATACGCTTCTCATTTTAATAATATTCGCACGAGATAATTCGATTCTGCACTTGACTTCGGTTTCTGGGTCGAGGTCTTCCACTAGGATACTTCCGAGGTATTTAAATTTATTATCGAGGCATGTACCATAACGTCTATTAACGACATTGCGATAGTTAAACAGTCTATGTGTGTTTTCTTTAATTTGAAGTTTTAATCTAAGACATCTTAATGTACTCGTATATTGTATTTATAATCATTTAAAGTGTGTTCTTATTTTTGGGACACCCTGCATAATATTATAATGTGTCCGATTGCTGCACTGGGCACAGTGAAATGGAATTATTCCAGTGCAGCCAAGGGCAAACAGGCTTGCATGCCTATTACTAATAAATTCAACTGCGCGATGAAAAGAGGGAGAGTGATTTTGATTGAATATTTTAGCACAATACCTTTCATTTTATTTTATGTGATTTTTATACATAAACAGTTATTTTTACCACATTAATAATAATAATAATAATAAGACTGCAGAAAGGATCATTTATTTAGCGCCATTTAGAGAGAAGATTCTCCTCCGTTGTAATTGGGATTCGAACCCACTATTATTGACGTATTAAAATTATTAAAAAAATATGAAATAAAGAAATAAATGACTGTGACCTTAAGATTCGGAAATTTTCCCCATTTACATATATTTGGAAAAACATATTTGGTAAGAAAACCACAGAAAACGAACCAAGAGAACACGTATTGCAAAGAAACTTTTGTAAATCTACCGATATGTGATAGTATTGTAATACACAAACATCTTCATTTTAGGAGTGTAGTGTTTATGTGTAATCATTTAATTTTGATAAGAACTCCGAAAACGGATTATATTTAAGAGCTTCTTAAAGCTGCACATATTACTTATATCTTCCATTTTGAGGCAGAGAAAGATTCAATTGAAATACGAGTATTATTCGACAAAACGAACGTTAACCAAAAATAAAGAATTCATTACATATTATGCAATGATAATTTTCATCGTCGTTGCTAGGCCTCGTTGTTGAGGACCTCTTCATGGTTACAACGTCAAATCATTTAGAAAGCGAACCTGTGCCATCGAGTTCATTTTTTAGTGAGTTAACACACTAGTTAACTCATTCTTAACTCACACCGCTGTACTGGAAATAATAGATATGAACGAAGTCATATGTATCCTTATACCCTCAAATACTAGGCGGAAAATGCCTGTGTCATTCGAGAGAATTAGCACAGCGCGGGGTTTGAACCAACGAAATTCAGCACTGAAGTCCAGAGCTTTACCGCGCGGCCAATCACCTCGTAATACAATAACCAAATCAACACGTTGAAGTGACGATAAATACATAATTATTAACTAAAACTAATCAAGAAATACACTATAAGTTTACTGCAAAACTGTGGATGTCTTCAGGAACTGCCAAATAGTCAAACATTAGCTTTAAAAATATTATTGACATAATTTTTTAAAACCTCCAAGAGATCACTTAGTTTGTATGTCTTTTCCGAAGATCATTTGTGAAATTAATGTTTAAGAAACAAACAATTTATTTCTACATAGTATTATTTCACAAACACAAAAAGTTGAAATATTTAATTTAAAAACTGATTTTCGTTGATGGAAAAGATTCGATCTATGACACTTATTTGCCATCGAAAATATTATATTAAACCTCCTTCAAAAGATTATACAATATGTAAACTTTTTCTAGAACATATTGTTGAGAATGAAAACCTACAGTAAAATTGATTAACCATAACAAAAGCTTATTTCAATAATGAAAAATAATTATGTAACAGTAAAAAATATTTTAATTAAAAACGAATTTTTAAAATTGTTTAATAATAAACAATATACGTGTAATGTTATATGTTTACAATTTAAAGAACATTTAATATATTCTTCTATATTTGAGAAGACAAGAAATTTATTTGACAAAAACTGAGTATGTTTTTATTTGATATATGTGTATGTATTACTCGTATATTATATATGTTAGTTAACGCATTTAAAAAAAGAAAACAATCCACTAAGTTGAAATAAAATCTGCACACTAAAGTTTATTGGTGAAAACCAATAGTCAAGATATGAAATAACGCTGTGTTGAAGGTTTCCAGTTATCCTTTTCTCGGATGTCGGCTGTGATTTATTGCCACTTAAAGGAAATTCATTTTATTCCTTGTCTAGACCAGCGTATTTCAAAAGCTGGGTTGCAAGCCTTCACACACTGCGTCAAACACCCTTAGAAGTTTATTTTTTTAACTAATCATATTTTGTCAATGATTAAAGTCAAACTAAATAAGGTT